>JAQGAH010001466.1:0-14102 GCA_034696885.1 Lepidocyrtus paradoxus
ATTTGTAACTAGCCGAGGGTTCGGAGCCGTCTCTGAACCATCGGCTAGCTAGAAATTGATAGTGCGTCAACCGCAAACTTTTATTTATACTGTTAGGTTTTTGGAGGGATTAGTGCCATATCATACCACTGATGTTATGTATGTTGTTACACTGAGTTTGCTCTTTCTATCTGAACAGTGATCGGAAATGTCAGTGCTCATACCCACCCATGAACGTAACTATAATACATTTATATTTTATTGGAAATATTGGAGAAGGTTATCCTCATCCGAATACGACCTAAATTCATACTTTTCTACACACGAGAACTTCTAATATAATAAAAAAATATTGAATGTGAACCTGCGAGTTTCGCTATTACAAAAATAATACCTAAATCTCATTTCTTACTAGTAAGGAGCATTTACAGTAGTCTCATCGAATCTGTTTAGCGTTGCATAGGTGAAATACTTCGTTGTTCTATTTTTGTCACCTCCGATTTCCGTATTTTATACACACGGGAACAGAACTATATTTTGATCTATGTAATCCATGCATATTTCCCCAATCTAAATAGAAAAGTTGGCGGCGTTCAACCTTCCCTAGAAATTTCACAAGTAGTAAATGACTAATACAATTATTACCTAGCTATTTTAATCTGTTCATATTCACATGTCAATATTTACACAGTTTTAAGGAAAGAACTTGGGAGTTTCTCATGCTGGGTGTGATTAAATGACTAATATGGAAACTGAAGGAAGAGTTTCCAAAGTGCATGTTTTGTACTCATATAATGAATACACCAAAATATCTACTTAGTAGTTAAGTAAACTGAATAAATTATATGTTTTTATACCGGGAAAAGAGTAAAGAGATAATTGAATAATAATTTAAAAAGGGATACAAAGAACACGGGTTGAACTACGTCCTAGACACTCTGGCAGTGTGCGTCGGCTCCGGACGTCTTCTCTTGAAGAATCCCGTTTTATATAAACAATAGACGATAAGTGCTAATACTAGAATGCCTACTAGAATGGATAAGGCATATATCCACCATGCTATCCCTTCCAGTTCCACCTTTAGCTTAAGGTCTGGGAAGCAAGTTGTTAAAGCTTGTGCAACATCATTCCCGGTATCCTGCCGGATCTCTTCTGAAATTCTTATTTGGGCTTTGGACCGAATTCTTACTTCATCTACTGTGGGATAGTCTTCGACCAGAGTGGCGTTCCATAGTCTATTGAAAATCACAATTAGCCCAAATAATCGCTAATAATATCATCTTAGAATGGGCACAGGAGAAATTTTCTCGAAACAAGTTTTAGAATTTTACCTTGAGTGGATCTTAATGACTGCAGATTCACGTGGAAGTAGATTTTTTATGACACATTCTATTCTAAAGCATTTCGCAGAGCCTCGAACACAATTCTATAATCAGATTGTAAAATATGATTGGTTAAGTAAATGTTTTGTAATGTGTAAGTTTAAAACCCTTCTCAAACAACTGCAGATGTGCCAGTCACTTACCATTTCGACAAACGTCTTATATTTTCCATCTTTCCCACGCTCCTTTTGGGAAGCAATAATAGTTTCAGTTTCCCTTTTGCTTCGAAGATGTAAAATATCCGTAACATCATTTGGGAGGAAGCATTGGCCATCTCCGTCTAGTACCGGTGGAGCCTCAGGATATAAAAGCCACTTCCCTTGTGCCTTCCCGTTTTCCACTTGGTGGGGCCACCATATGTCCACATTGAAGTAGGAAGCCTTCCAAGGACCCGCATTCCAAACTTCGTATTGGTGAGTTACACGGGGCCCAATTTCCGAGAGAGATTTTATTGCGGATTCTCCAGTGACGGTTCCGCCATAAACATAGAATAGCTTTTCTGGCTCTCCAGTTCTATAAAAGAAGGAATAAACAGGATGAGTCGTTGTAGCGAAGAGACAACATGAACCTAATTAATTTTATTACAGATATATTATGCAATACCCTCGTATTGACAGTTCTGCCGTTTTAATGACAGTGGCAGTCACAGTCTTGTAGTTATGCTGTTCATCTACGTCAAGGGAAGTTGAATTCGCCCACACGTGGAACTCCAGCTTTGTCTCAATGTCCTTCAAATTTCCAGCATCAAATCGAAGTCGAATGTAGCGATAATCTGCTTGCCTCTTAAATGGGTTACCAAGGGGGCAACTAACCAAGCTCGCATTGAATGGCGTACACCCAAGACCTTTCTTTTGTAACTGTAAAAATCATAACATGTTTTACGTGTATTTCTGGTTGCGAGAAGTTATTAATTAGGCAATTTCAAAACGCTAATGTGAATCACGTTACCTCCGCGTCCTGTCCAATGTACGACATTGACTTTGGATGAGAAACATATAAAGCCGCTTCATATGCCGGCTCTCCAAAATTATTAACTGAAATGTTGAGCACAAACACCGTGTCTCGGCCAAGAACGAGAAGGTGTTGACCAGAGTCATCAGTCTCTTCAAGCTCCGGGATAGCATTCACGAACAGGTTACTTTCACAGTGATCGTTGTCCCCACAGTCCTTCTCAAAATTTGCTAAGAACACTTTCGATGCTTCTTGTTGGTTTAGAATGGGATAGTTTTGGATTTCGGGAAGGGTTGGGGCATTCGGAATATATTGTGGCTCCCGTTGAATTAAAGTATATGCCAACTTAAATGCTATTGGTGATTGTATGTCTTTTGTACCCTCCTGTGAAGAAAATATAAGCAAACAATAGTTTTAAACATATTGTCTACAATTAAAAATATCTTGCAAAGTCCGTAGCTTTACCTTAAGGAACACAGTCTCATTAGAACAGTGCTTAGTTGAATGGCCACTTCTTCTAATGGTAACAGTTTGATTTACGACCTGGGGCCGTTCCCTCGTTCCGTTGAAGAATACAGCTCGAGAAAACTTTTTCCCCTCGACAAACGTTTCCGCCTCGATCCGATACTCGACGCGTAACGATGTCGCACGGATTTGCGTTATTCCCTTGATTTCGAAACAAGCGATGAAACTGAAACTGTATTTTAGAGGAAAAATTCCAGAATTTAACCTCCCTTAGGTAGCAGCAGTTATGTAGGTTATGTTTTGTTGATCTAAAGAAAGTATATCATACCATGTTTGATTTGCGGTAGGAAAGGCAGGGCAGCCTGGTGCATTAGGATCAATATTGGACAGATTCCCATACACACTGGTGATAACATCGATAATTGGACGGGATCGTAGAAGAACAATAGCGTCAGAGTCGTAAGCACCAACCAGAAGGTCAGGATACGTATTTCTATCAAGGTCAACTCCTCCGCTGAGAGAGTACCCAAAGGTGGATAAGCCAGGATAGTACTCGACACCTTTTATCACCTTTGGTAATTTAAAATTTTGAAATTGTTAAATTAATGTTTGTGATGTATGCATGATTATGGCCTTTAATTTAGCATGAACAGCTCAAGTACCTGAGATGGCTCCCTAATGATACCTTCCTTTGATCCTAGGTAAATATAAATTGCTCCCGTGCCTTCAAATGAGTATGGTGCACCGACAGCTAGGTCGTCATATCCATCTCGATTCAAGTCACCTGCAGTGGACAAGGCTAAGCCAAATCTTGACTCAGACATTCCCGTTAGCTTCACATAAGGATGATCCGGTTGGAATCCATTGTCATTGATGTAGATATATGCAGCTCCCCCTGCCTGCTTGGCATCCATATAAAATGGTGCCCCAACGACCAGGTCAGTTTTACTACGAATAGCATAATTAAACACAGATATTAAAAATTTACTTCCCATCCCATTTATAAACTAAACTAAGAACATAAATTATTGTCATATTTCAAATAATACAAAATGATATGCTTGCAAAGTCTGTCTTGTCTCACTTGTCCCCATTAATATCTAAAGTAGCTAGTGCGTATCCATAGCTGAACGCAAATCCTTCGCCGGTTAGAGATCCTTCAATCCTCAGCGAACCGGACAGATCGCTACCCTAAAATTTAAAACAAATGGAATATGTATTTTTAGTTCATAAATTAGCGGAACCAAAAAACGAAATATCAACTTTGATTTAAATGTTGCATACTTACCTTCGTGAAAAAGAAAACTTGTCCTGATCCAAGAGCCGCTTTAGGAGCTCCAGCAGCATAGGACCAGTGGTCTCCAAAAAATCTGCCTCCCGAGACGGACATTCCTAAGTAGCTATATTTGTCAACAGGACTATTGTCAAGGAGAGGTGTGTGGTAGTGGTTCCTGTCTTTGTTCAAATAGTCATCCGATACGGAGATCCCAAACACCATCCCTCTGCAAGTATATGCACCTGGTGCTCCAAGTAACGCGGTATCATCATCCAGTAAATCCCCCGATGTCCCAGCTTGACAATAACCGTAATCCTCTAGCCCTCGACGCTGTTTGTTCCGACATGGCTCCAATGTCTGATCATAGTCCAGATGTTGGGTGAGAAAATGACAGAGGCCTAAGCCCCATCGGAAATCCTTTCCTTGATTGACATACCGATGTGCACAAACCTGGATTAAATCAAAATAGCAATTTTTCCATCACAGTAATTTCAACGGCCCATGTTGTGCTACGCCCGAGTCATGGAATGACAAATTAAGAACTGAAGAATTAAGAAAGTCAGCTGAAAAAAATGCTTGTATAAATGGAAAACAATCAATTACCATCACTTTCTTGCCCGGCCCTTGACTCCGAACGTTGACCCCCATCCACTGTCCATCCTTTAGCTCATCGTCCAAAGGTGGCGAAAGCACATCGGACTCCACATCTACAGCCGAATTATGAGAACATACAATTAGCAGATGATGAACATAGCCCTATGCAATTACGGATGCAAATGTAAAGGCTAACGAAGAAGAGGTGTTTGGCGGAAATGTGAAAGCAAAAAAAATAAAACAAGTCAAAACATCATTCCCATTCTGTATAACATAACAGCGCATTCCAATATCCAAATCCAAAATCCAAGTACGACTTTAAGAAAAAAAATCATTACCATACCATAACTATATTATAAACCGAGTCATATAGGCATTATAATACTTTTCATCACACCATACCAATATACTCAATCGCAATTAAAAACATTTTTGTGAAAACTGAATTAGGTCATACGCATTTCGCATGCGGAATAAAGGAAATGTTATAAGTTCACAGTATGTTCTTCTGAATGCATAAAACAGCATTTTACGAGCATTTTCACAGCATTCCATAATATAGGATGTTTTAAGGAGATTCTTAATGTTTGGAGGTAGGATAATTTATGTATGTTTTCATGTTTGTACAGGCTTTGTCCAATTCGGCGGGATACAGTTTGAGACAAATTCTGTCAATCTTTAAACAAAACCTGAAAATTTTCCTTCATGTTCCATGTTGAACTTTGAAACTATGTATGTCTTCGTTACCGGGAGTCGTATCAGCGACAATTAAAGTTTACTGAAAACCATGAAGATTTGTGGTAATAAAAGAGAATTTGTCCATTCTTAATTCTTTAACTAACGATAAGCATTAAAGATTTTTTAACGTATTGTAACCACCCGTCATTGTAAAAACTGGATCAAGGTATAATCTGTAACGGAGCAAGTGCAAACTTTCCTTTGAAGGACATGGCCTCAAATACAATGGACCATTATTGTAGCTTTAACTTTGGCTAACTTCTCAACCCTATTTCAACAGTCATTCTACTGCATTAATGCATCTAATCTATATTCTAATTTTTACTTCTTTCCGTACGGGGGGACGAAATTTGCTTTTCGCTGAATGATGAGTTGCAAAATATTGGAGGTACTTGCACAATCTCATCTCATAGTTTACGTCATTTTTAGTCCTTTTAAGTTCTCTTTAAATGTCCGTCATATAGCTTCTGTTGAAGCTTACGGTTTCTATTATTCTCTTATCTGTTAATTAAAAGCTTAATGTTCAGACGGTTGAGTACGAGTAAGAGCTACTTTCCTGAATGTAGTAATATATGTATCTTTAGGTAATCTAATCTGCCACTTATCACCGTTTTTTATGTATATACGTACACATGTGTAAGTAGCCTTGCTGAACGAATCTTTCAGCTTGTTTCTTTGCTTTTTGCTAAAATAGCACAATTGTTAATTGCATTTTGCTTTTAAATTTATTACGTTTTAAGTAGTTCTTCTGATGACAAGAGCGAAAAACCTGTAAAGGGTAAACAACTTTGTTAAATGAAAACTGTCGAATATACAGTTACATATTGTAATTTATTTGAAGGAATGAAGGCGCAAAAAACACGATGATCGGGAAGGAAAAGTGCATATTGCAAACATTGCGGTTCTCAACAGTAAAGTTGTTGATAATCAAAATTTGCATTCCAGATAATCCATAATAGGAAAAGTTTGATTAGGAGTCACATTATTATAGTGACGATAAGTGATAGTGGATAATATAGTCTACTTTTTTTGTTTTTCTTAAAAGCAAATTATCGATGAGATGAGATACGAAATTTCAAATTATTAAGACTTAGACAATCAGCAATAACGAATACTTTGACAGACAAGGGGAAACTATAAAACAGACGGAAACGAAACATATCAAAAACACGCGGAACGTTCGAGTACAAAAAGCAATGACAAATCAAAGGTCACACAAAAGGTCACATCAGTTGTTCAAAAAAAAAACTGTCACTTTTCTATGTCAAGCGTGTTCACGACGAGGAAACGTATTAGTCAGAGGTTAGAAATTAGTGAGTCAAAATAATATTTACGTAACTATAAAATTACAAAAATAAAACGATCAATAAAATGAGACAAAAAAATCAAAAATCATTTTTCACAAAAACGTTTCAAAAATATATTCGTTTCATGCAAAATGTGCATTGCATGCAACAATGATGACAAAAAACGATGGTCAAAAATAGCAACACAAAATGGATATCCCTCAGATTAGACTACACCTGCTACACCCGACGCCCAAAGACTTTTACATTAGTAGGAAAAGCGTGATGAAGAAGACATGCAAATATTTTGTTAGTTTATAAAAGACTTTTAATTACAAATTTTAAATAAGGTTAGATTAAGTATCGCGAAAAGCACAGTGCTTTTAAACCACATTCAAAATGCATTTCTAGAAAAAGTGTCAAATTACGACTGCATTCTCAGGTGCATACATTTTCCATTTGTGGGCGAAGAAAATTTCCTTCTCTTGAAACTAACTAGAAAAGCTGAGCTACGACGAAAATTTAACAGTCCCCAACAGAACTACAAGGACATATAGCAGACAATTACTACGTGCACTCCACCAATGTAAAACAAAAACAGGCTGACAAACAAAAAAAAACACAAAAAAATTGACAATTATAAGTTTACCTACTGTTGATACAACTTACATTGATCGTAATAACCCGTGGACGGATCTACACACAAAAATTGGAAAACAAACAGTGATCTGAAATTTATTGAATAATTTGACAAAAAAAATGTCGTGTGACGGGCGGCAAGTGATCAAATAGTACAAAAATACAAGTTTCATGTAGTTCCATTCCATAATGGAAGTTCCATGAAGTGGACATACGATGTATGAGATTTGATGTATTCACTGGTCATAGTGAAGACTTATGTTGATCTTGTCATGAGAACATTAAAAGTAAACGTAAGTTTTAAACTCTGGTATTGTAAACCCAGCTTCACTTCAGTTTAAATGTTGACATCAATGTTCTAACAAGGTGCAAAATTTTCAACTTTTTCTAAACGACTTTGCGTTAATTTAGCAACTGCCACTAGTGTGACAGAACTCTATACAGTATACTTTCTTTGTTTAATTCAAATTTAAACTTTCACCAATTACTATTCCTTTCGAAACATTCTGAAAATACTTACTATGGCAACTGAAATTATATAGATATTATATCATATCACATTTCCCATCAGTATTTTATTTTGTAAAATATATGGTTTGTAGTTTTCAATTGGTAGAGTATGCTACCTCGTTTCCCATCGGTGACGACTTGTTGGCAGTCTTCCTCAAAACTTGTGATGGGACACTTGAATAAAGCTCCGGATCTATTCGTTTGTGGCTGCCGATTTTGTCCCAATGGAGCTCCCACGAGAATCCTGCAATTAGAAAATTCAAACAATTTAGTTTTCGTTGTACTAGAATGCATTTTGTCTTAAAAGTTTTTAAAAAATCTTCAGTTTACAGAAAACATGTTTCATTTGTTCAATGCTGTTTTTGAATCAGCGCAAACATTAAATGTGTAAAAACGCATTATAAAGTTCTGAGCTGGTTATGTAACGTCTCTTCCACAGAAAGTAGACTCCAGTGCAAAACAAATTATGTATCAAGAGCTCATCAACAATTACATCCTCACTGACAAATCCCACGTTTAAATTACTTGTAATTGGGAGATTGTGCTGTTTAGATAAGAAAGATGGGTTCAAAAAGTCAAAGTGATCCTTTCAACTCGAGTAGAAAATTGCTAGAAACGTCGTCATCTCGTTTGGCTCGTTTCATTATCTTTTATCAAAACCATTTTTGTGCACTTAAGATTACAGTATATATGCATATACTTATACCCATCAAGATTTTGCTATGCACCGATATCAATGTAACGAATCCCAATGCGCCCTCAGTGCAATTTGAAATTATCTTATGATTAACAAACCTCTATATTTTCTCACGATTACCAAAGTTCCCGAAAAATCATTTTATGGCTATGAATCGTAAATGCTGAAATAAATTCCATTTTCTTTCTGAAAATCAGCTCTATTTTCCACCTCCCCAGTCCAACTCCCTTTTCTTTCCCATTCCACCAGAAAGGAGTTGTAACATCATATTATGCAGTATTTAAACTCATGTATGCATTTAATAAGGTATGAGATTGCATAATGCATTCACTACGTAATTTTTACGCGTGTTCATCCTGCAACAAAAATAATTACAGTTTTAGGCGTTGCCCAACTTTCAAACAGACAATGAACTTGCACCTCCTCTCCAATCCTTTTCAGAGTTGTACCGGTGTGTGGTGTGTGTAACACCGGTTCATAAACAAAGCACTCTATTTTGATTTTTCGTCCATTCTGTCTCCTAATGGCAGAACATAATGGGGGAAACAAAATCCTATAATGATAATTGCATTCAAATGGGATAAGGACGGCGCTTGTCTTGAAATAATTGAAATTCGCGTCACCCCAATCGTATCTTATGACTACAAATATTATTACAATACTTAGGATTCAATGAGTAGAAATCTCTTTTACAAGGGTCCATTCCATGATCATATAATGGACCATGGACCAGTAGACAACTTTTCATTGCCTGCTGGTCTCTACGCATTTGATAGATTTTTGACATAACCCTGATTCTTGCTGATTTACATATTTCCTATATTATGCCTCATTCGACAGGATTTTGCCCCTGGATAAAAAGTTGAAATATTCGGGCCAACGTTTAAAAAATGAATATTATGGTTACACAACTGTAAGATAACATTTATTTTTTACAAAGGAAAGACAAAACAAGCGGACAGGAACAAGGTTTGTCTTCAGCACACATTGCATCATTAGCCTGCGGGCAAGTTATACTAACTTGTCTGAGAAACGTCAAATCCCAAATTGTACAAACACGGCTCAAGTCAGTGCGTTAGTGCCTTTGGAAATTCCAGCTCCCAATGTTTCAACGATTTTGTTTAAGATTTCTTAATTTTTTAATAGCATGAACATATATGCCAAGTAGTTTGGGGCATTCTGTTATCCCACTGTTTTCTGACACTTGTTCCTGATGTGAGCAAATATAAACCTTCAAATTTTGTTTAAAATACGCACACATTTTGTGGTCTCTTAGGGTTAGCTTTTCCTATCAAGGATATTCCGACACAAAAAGGAAATCATTATTTGATATTTTGAAATCCATCCTCTGACATAACATCGCTGATAAGTAAGATGGGATCTTCGAGTTGGTAAAAAATGTACGCATATGTCTTCATGGGCTCCTGTTGTATAGATAGATGGAGTTATTTTTATGGAATGACAAAAACATTGTTTAAGCCTAATTTACCATAGCAAAAGAAATAGCAGGGAAAGGAAAAAAATTAATGTTAACGCTACGCCACGAAATCCAGCATGGTCATAATCACCTGCAAGAATGGAAGTTTGATGCTACCAAAATGCCTTTGCTTGTGAGGACTACGCCCTACATTTTCAAAAAAGAACACTAGCTTTAGGATTACATTCCAAATGAAAGTTGGCTTTCAACTTTGATGCCATTTTTTACAACAGAGATACTGTATAATATGCTTGAGTCACTCACATGAGGCTTTGATCAAGCATGTTTTTTACAAAGTTTTTTTTCAGTTTGAGGCCTTATATGAATTACACATATAAATTTTGGAGATTCCCTTTGAGCCCTGTTTAGTGGTATTAAGTACATACTTTAGACTAGCTGCGTATATGAAAGTAATATGAAATGATCATCCTTTGCAGTTCGAGTAAGTACAAATAAGTAGATCATCATAAGGTCGTTGCATTTAATTGATCTTTAAACTTTTAATGTGAAATTAAGATTTATGTTAATTCATATTAATATGCAGTAAGGTATGAATTAGAATGATACGTGTGTTGAGGTGGAATTGAGTCTGAAAAGAAGAGACTTTAAAAAAAATGTGTTATGAAGAAGGGAGGATGAAGATATTTTTGAGGCAAAGTAGTTTCTGAATACTACTTCCAATTAGCTTACACAGTGGAGATCTCCCCAAAAGAATATAAATACTTGGGATTATTGATTAAGATAGTATTGTTACAACGATTTTTCAACTGGACCCCTTCAGTGGGGCGTAATCACAGAAATGGGATTACAGTCAAGTCGTGGCATTCTGGCACGCTCCGTAATATTTCATTTTTATAAATGTGATCTTTATACTGCGATGACGGTACCTTAAACTGCCAGCTAAACATTTATAAAGTGGTAAGATAGAAGAAAACGAAGTTTAATAGCTATTGTTAGCAATCCTCGCTCCCATAATAGGCTCCACACAGTATAGTGAAAGGAGTCATAGGGTAGTCTGCCAGGAGTTTGATGGAGCTCATTTTTTGAGCTAGAGCATGTGGTTTAAATAATTACAGCAAAGTTAACGACAAGCGGAGTAAGAGTAAAAAGATTCGCCGAAGTACAGAGGACTACAGATAAGGTATCGCTCGCCGCGGTTCTCTTTTTATTCTCCCGAAGCGCTATTAACATTTCACATGGGGCTTCCTAAGGTCAATTTAGGGAAACGCTTTCAGAATTTTTTATCAGTCATAAACGCACTTTGCTCTCGCCTATAGAACAATAAGGGGGAAAAAACTTTTTCAAGTTTGTTCATTCATTTATAGGCACGATTGATACACGTTCTGAGCATGCTGTTTAACAAGCAGTACAAATGTTACAGGAAAGAAACATGAGGCATCCTGAGGAGAGAACGAGAGAATGGATGCGTTAGATGATGCTCTTCATCATCACCACCGTTACTGGACGGGATTTATTTCGGTGAAGAAAAACAAATAAAAAAATTCATTGGCTAAACCTGGAAAGATCTTTTGGAGCACCTGAATCTCATTTTACTATTGTAATGTGGAAATGTATCAGGGATTTTCATGGGCTAGAGAACTGACAAGAGAAGCTTTACGTTTTGGTGAAATTACAGAAGCTTAATGAATCCAGATATAGGTAGAATTCCCCTTTTATAATTAACCCGTTCTACAATGCGAAGGGAATTTTTGAGTTAGAAATAATGCGGATGTAATCGTCGTTGTATAGCGTTGTTACCAAAATGTTTATGCACTGGAATACTTTTTCCATAAATAATGTATGTATAATGATATTTTCAGAAGAATTACTCAAAAACGATTTCCTTTTTCGAGTATAATGTGTAGGAATGTTATGGCAAAGATTAATCTCCGTTTCGAAAAATTACCATAAGTGTATGCATACTTTCTCATTATGAGCTGGGAAGAACATACATTCATGTATGTTTGCACATATTCCTATAGGATCTATAATTTTGAACAACGCTTATCAAACTATTTCACTCGACTCAGGTCATCCGTAAATCAGTGTAAGTGGAACCCACCCTCCTTAAATTTTGACAGCGACTTACTGGATGCATGAAAAAATGATTTTCCTTTTGACTGTCTGCTCGTCCCTGCTTATTTTCTCAAGTTTCTGCAATTCACGAGAGCAACTTTTCATTGAAAAGGTTTAGATTATTGTAACTTTATAAATAATGCATGTTGGTAGCGAGCGATACACATTCTTGTTACTGTATGGGATTTGGGGTAGTTTTAAGGAATAATGTGAAAGTTTTATCAATACGAAGCAATATGAACGGTTTGACATGATTATTTTCAATTGGCTTTCTCGAATTGAGATAATTGGAAACTAGGAGCGTCATGTCATGTTTTCTCATAGTCAAGCCAGTGCAGGATTAAACTTGTGAAGGTATAAGACCTTCAGAAATACTGGGAACGAACTAACTAAAATAAACTAGAATCCTATGGATTGACGAAACCGCGCTTTAGCACTGTAGGTGAATCCGAAAAATAATAATTAAACCTTAGACTGCTTCCAATTTTAAACTAGAATTCAACTTGAACGTCAAGAAATTCACATTCAACTGCGTATAGCCAACACACGAAATCGGATTGGGTTCATCTTCGTTCACGACCTTAAACTTTTGTTGCTGGCTATCGATCGGAGAAATCAAAAGTTTGAAAGTTGGCTCAGTTCTTGAGTCAACGAGGCTCCATATAGTAACCCAAGACTCTGCTCATATGCTATTCTCATAAAGATCCTAAGCTTCATAATAAACGCACAGGATGAATTTATTCTTCCCTGTTGATACGCAGCGGAGGGAGGTAAATCAATAAAACGCAGCTTACTATCAGCCAGACAATTGAACTTGAACTTGTTAACTGCATTTTCTGGCCAAATTCTGCCTGGCTGTAAAAATAATTCCCTCTTGTTTATCCTTAGATAAGCAAGCTACGATGCATGAAGCCTTGTTTTTAGAATGATGTCTACAGGGCCAGGTGCTATGCCAGTAATCTTGGCCATAACCATTAGATAAGCAAGGTGTGTGTAGTCTTATCATAATCCCATGACGGAGCAAGAAATGTAAACATTTTAAGCTTCCAGACTTATTCTCCCTGAAGTCATGTTGGAAGTAATCATATCTTTTACTCTTTGCTTATTTTACAAAGTAACTCTTTCACTCCAAATTGTATGTGAGCAATGCCACATTGCTGTTAAGATTTCCAGAATTTACTGTAACGGTCTGCCCTATCTACACCATTCATTTAATTTATACCACGTGCATGCCTGCTTCAAAAATACAGATACTTTTTATATCTTTCGATTTGTTACAGAAATGCATAGAGTTGAGCAATACCAATTCCAGTTCAGTCATCTTCATTTACAAATTGTAATGCAAACAAAGACGGAGAATTCACGGGAAATATGTAAACCTCGTTTGATAACTTTTATTGCATCATTTTGTTCCACCATTTAAACTTTTCAGTTGGAAAAAATGTCAGCGGCAGCAAATACACATAGCTTGTTTGAGGGATACTTCACCCACTGATACAATAATGCATTATGGCTATAAAGGAACAATAAAATCGTGTATACTCATCGGCGATTTTCATCGGTTTACTCAGACTCGGCTTTATTTTTTTTGTTCATTTGTATATCCATTCATTGCCTAGCTCTATATATATATGTTCCGAGCTGGGTGGCAGACAGGGTGAAAATCGTTATGAAACGATCAGTTTATGAGATTACACATCTTTCGACCTTTATTGTTATGGAAAGAACAACGGAGCAAGGCTTCAAGTCGAACTAGTGTGAAGTGAAAGTAACTCGGATTTAAGACTCCGTTCCAGTCATCTTTCATTTCTACAGACAGAACAATGTAAAATGTGCATAGGCAATTATGTAACTTGTTCTTCTGATTTACGCTGATTGTGAGCCCTCAAAATCTGACCCCCTTGATTGGCATACAGCCATAGTAATAAATATTTAGTGTAGTCGGCGTCCTGTGGTATTTATTAACGCAGCTCAATAAAGCTGCGTTTATAAGATCCCTCTACTCACTGGGAGAATGTCCGTGCGTCCGTCC
>JAQGAH010001467.1:0-14096 GCA_034696885.1 Lepidocyrtus paradoxus
AAAATTTTGTATTTAAGCATGTACTATGAAGGTCTTTGTTGGTGCAAAATATGGGGCCATTTCGTGAAAAACAGGGTTCTCACTCTCCTCGTGAGCATGAGAGCAAAGGGGGATGATGGATTATGGGGGAGGTTAGCAAAAGCAGATTGTGATTATCGCGTTTAAAATATTGTTAATTTTTAAATATAAACCCCATTTCCATCACTGTTCCAATTACGTAAACTTATAGTCATTTCGTATAGTAAATGCGTTGTTTCTAAAAAATAATTTTCATAACAAGATATGGATATGAGTTCATTCATAATTTTTCAACATTTTACTCATAAAATACAAAATTTCTGTACTTTTTTACAGGGTTGAACAATAGATCATTGAATAATTAACTATTTTTAGCAGCTGCCAAATGCCAAGCCAATTCAGTAAATACAGATCCTTGTATGTACCTTGTTATTAGGGATATCATTGAAAAGATTTTTTTTTTCAATTGTGGAAAGCTATGTAGGTCAGGAGTTTGGTCAGGGCGATTGATTAGCCCTGATAAAAATAGTTAAAAATGATGATGATGATGATGATGAGAATAATAAGCTTACATATGCATTGCACATCATTGATGATAAAGTACATTCAAGTTAACGATGATGATAACCAATTTTAGGTAAAGTAAGGAAGAATGCCAGAATTTTACCACGTGGAGGTCCTTGCATTCCCCTTAAGACTTCCGGTAAGCAATGCAGCATATAGCCAATTTCAATTTGTAGCAAAATGCTGCTTACTTTGTAATAATGGCAAATTGGCAGCTGCGACATAGCTATAACTAGTCCGACAAGGGACATGACAGGTGCGTGGGTGGATTATTTGTAATATGTAAGGCAAAAAAACATATCTCGAGTACTTTGTTTTGCGCGTAATCAACACTTTAAGGGAGACTAATTGAAAGTGGAGTTGGTACAAGCTCTGTAGTTTCTCAATTAAACTAGGATTGGCCACGGAAGGAATAAAAATCAAACATCAATTAGTCAAAAGTGCATTAAAATCACCTTTCAAAACTCCGCAATCCATTTTGATTGCTTATATCCTTAATCATATATCAAACGATATAACAGAGCATGAGTAATTTCAGTAGTTGATAAATTTGCCGTGACTGAGTCTGATTGGTTTTTTTTTGGGGGGGGGGAATGAGAGGAGTCGTTTAAGATATGGACTTAGCTTGAAAAAACATTTTTCTTCCTAGAACATCAAATCCAGAAGAGTATCAGAGCAATTAGGTTTGGCAAATTGTAGATAATTGTTTTTTAACATTGTTATTATGACTTCTGCTGATAAGTGAATCAAATGGGGAGCTCAAAGAGTGCGACGATAAAGGGTCCTTAATAGGCGTTTTCCGTATTAAAAAATGCATCATATCATAATTTTATTGCAATCTTACAACTAAATCAAGATTTTTTCCCAAGTGAGACCCATTTTATGCACATTCCGCTATATTTTCTATATCCGCTAAGTTTTTGCAACAGGATTGGATTTTGAATTGGCACAAAATAGGCAACTATTTAGGGAGATAAGACTACAACCGAGAATGCTGACATTGCTGACCAACAAACTTTTTTAGACTAACTATAATGATCCAAGATAAAATATTATACTAAGCGTTTCATGAAACAACAAAGTTTGTTGAAATTTTAGTGATATCTTGACAAGTCTTGATAAAAAAGTAACGCCTGATTTTAAAACTCTATTTACAATTTATAACCATTTTTTTTAAATTGAAAATCATTTTTTCGAGATTTCATTCCATGAGATCTCATAAGCGCTTGTGAGAATTTTGTCTGAACATTTTACTGAAGTTTTAACGAGACTTTATTTCCAACTACAAACATTTACACTAGCCATCTGATTATTGGCAAGTACCTAAATAAACAGCTACATATGTAACAATTACATTTTCGCCAAAATGGAACATACACAAGTATAAAGGCATTGTTAGCTCAACTGATTTCGTTTTACGTAATCTGCAGGATGCATAACTAGTTTTTTAAGCTAAAAACGGTTACAAAAATGCCATTTATCAGCTTGCGTCACCAAGCATGGCATCTGCTGTGCATCACTTATTACTCTCAGGTCATCATTGTTCCTTCCGCTTGAAGATTCTAAAAAAAATTGTTTCACTTCTCGAATATTCCATCCCTTTTAGCCCAATCTACGGCAACAATAGAAGCACCCATTTATTAACTATTATGTTTTATTGAATTTATCCCAGGATATGATTTTTATCAAAAACGTTTTCTGGGAGATATTCAATGAATGAGCTATTTAATTGGATTTATAAAGGCTCGCAGATTTTTTAAGTTAACCTATTTCCATTCCACCAATTTCAACTCCCCAATAAAGGGATAATCTGAAAGGCAGACAGCCAGTTCCTGAGATAAACCAAGTAATTTTGATTCTAATCTCTTTTGATTCCTTATTTGATCGCTAAATACTATTCTCATGTGAATGACAGTGTGAGTATTAAATAGAGTATTTATTCCCTTTTAAATGGATATATTTACGACATGGCACAAAAAATCCATTTAAAAGATAAAACTGCAGTATTTATTATTATTTATTGTCCTCATCAAAAGGATAGGATTGTCGGATGATTGCCAGTTCCTTACAAATCATCAGCATCCCCAAAAAGTTAGCAAAAATTGACTACAATGGAATGCGAACTATTTATATTCAATGAGTAAATCAACTCGAATTTACGCATTCTCACTTTTGGCATTAGTAATATTTTCATTTAGCTGTGGACTCAAATAACAACTGCGAAATTTTATTATTGGGACTTGGGAAAATCACGACGTTTTTTGTGCAGACTTCTGAATTACGTTGTACAGCCTCGTGAATCATATAATTTGATTTGGTGCAATTATCAAATAACGATCAACAGAATGAAATGCACTTTTTGCACATTTTTTTAATCAGGATAACAAAAGCAACTCCCATATTCACAGTTAATAGTTAATTCAATGCAGTTTACATAAGTATGTAGCACTGGCTGGTTGCATTTTCGATGAGTTCCGGAAGTAGGACATGCATTCAAGGTGTGTGAATGTGCGTGCAGATGAAATGGATTGGACTTGGAGTGGAGTTGGGGTAAAAGGACCTGGTCTGAATTTCAATTAAGAAATTGGGTTGTAAGCTGGGTCATAAAAAATAAGACACGAAAAGAAAATTATATCATTTTTTATTTATTATTATTGCAATTTTTATGACTATGCTTGAATTATTAATTATGATAATCGGTTCATTAATTATTGAAATTGAGAAGTTATCAATGTTGGGGTAATCGGGATGACTTAACATTTCAAAGGATGAATATAACCATCAGGCTTAGCATTGAACTGAAACATTAGCCTGAATCAGAGCTCTCCGCTGGTAACCCAAAACCCCAAAGATAAGCGAAAGTATAACGAAACGACGCTACCGATATGAATAGGTGAACAAAGGCTGAGAAATGCAGCCCAGCTTGGATGTGTCTTACAATGCCCCGTGAAAAGACCGCAGCTATTGCACATCTCAAACCATATGATGGGTGATGATGATGACACTCGCAATGCATTTGGAAATGCTCCAAAAACACCTTTCACTAATTCCGTACGCTTTCGCAGTCTCAACAACAAGACTATTAACAAATTAATATGTTAACTGATATTTAACTAACTACTTAGAATAATTAGAGTAAACTTGACTTTGCTAGTGTATGATTTATAAAATTAGTTAATTTTTAATTGATCTAGTTTGGGTGTAGGTTTTTTGTTTGTGATTTGCTTGACTTGAATTGAAAAGTTGAAAGTGTACTGTTTAGAGGCTATCACTAAAGTGTTCAATTTTCAAACTTTTGATAAAAGTGGAACGGTTAGGAATAGTCTTGATTGATATCTTAATTATCACTTACTTATGGGGAAATAATTAGGGATGGACGATGATGGACTAATCCAAGTTGTAAACAGTTTATGTCCCTCCCCTCAAATATTATGGCCGATGATAACCCCACCACTGTGAGTACTGAAAGGACAGTTTTAGCGGAAGCTGGAAAGGGCGGTGGAGGAGGAGCTGATCGAACGGATTCCAGTGCTGTGACTTCATCCCCAGTACGACGGAGCCCTGGAGGTAGTTTTAAGCAAAGACGAGGTGATAAGGAAACTAGTGCTGGTGGTCAGCATCAAAAGAGAAGAGGAGGTGGGAGTGGTGGTGGTTCTGGAGGAAAATATAAGCGAACAACTTCAACAACATCGGAGGGACCGCCAGCCGACACATCTGGAGGCGGTGTTGGATCAAGCTCTAAAAGTGGCCAGCAAGTAGGAAACAACAAGAAAAATACGAAAAAGTATGCAGTGAAGAGGAGGGCTCCACCGAAGGAAGACTTTGATATTAAGCCGAATGACGTGTTTGTAAATGAAAAGTCTCATTTTGTGGTAAGAAAATTACAAATCCCAATGCTCCTGACACGTAAACGTAAAAAATGATAATCATTTAATGATTACTATTTATAATTGTTAAATTGTGGTATAATTATTGATTTTTGGATTGGATTTTAATTCACAGGCACAATTATCCAAATGTAAGAAACTGTTCGAGAAGGGACATCGCGAGATCTATTTGCACGGTTTGGGAAAAGCAATTCCACGGGCAATTAATATTGCCTTTGAGCTCAAGAAATTCTACCATAATACTGTAGATTACACAGTGAATACTTCTACTATCCAAGTTTATGGTACGTTATCTCACCTCTTCTTCAAATCATCAAAATTACAGTTATTAAATACATTAATTATTTTGCTACAAAATAAAACATTCATGATTTGTATGAATATACTTTGTAGACGACATCGTCGAGCAAGTCCAACAAGTCCAACAAGGGGATCCCGAACAACTGAAAGCAAAGGTAAAGGAATCATTCAATGTACTGAGCCTAAGCCTGAACAACCCAGTGCAGCCAGGAGGGCACTCAGACTTTCGAACACGAAACGTCTCATCAGTAGACATCAAAGTTTACCGTTCAGTAAATATTCCTTAGCAAGTGACAATCCTCAGCTTTGTCTAACATGTTTTTCAATCTCCAAGAGCTCGGCCAATGGCTGGGCGTCACAGCCTATGAGATCTGGGTGTGGCTAACATCCCTAGCGGTGTTTACAATTTTACTGACTGTGAAGTGTGATGGGCATGTAGCAGATTTAAGTTGGTGGACTGTATTTTCTCCACTATTTATTGGGGATGCGCTAAATGCCTACTTTGTAGTTACTGTGTTTATCCGAATGTATATTGCGAAAAGAGTGCGACCTGCGACGTTAAGAACGCTTTGGAGTTTATTACAACTTGTGCTAGTGTTCCTCTTTGAATTTCTTCTATGCTGGAAGTTGTCTGATGGTACGACCCAGCAGTTTGACTATTCAGAGGTGATGGCCCCCCTGTTCATCTTGTCACAGTTCATTATGATAAGAGCGTGTCAACTTCATTGACATTAGTTAATAGAAAAGATAATTGTCCAATCCTATATATACTATGTTAAACTTGTCAGATATAGTAACTTATTCTATGATATGTATAGATAAATTAAGCACAATACAATTTTACAGGTGAATTTATTTTAATTAAAAATGTTCTGATATGAGATACTTTGAGAATCAGTCCGAAGTAATAATGTTATTTTTAAATTGCATTTGCAACGTCACTGATCTAATGGTCACTCGCTTGGGGATAATCCACATTGGTATCGAAACTCTTGTCCACGTTCATGCATCCACTTATTTGAAACTAAATCAGTTATAATTTTAAACAACATCACAATCACAATCACCATCATATTTGAACAGAATTAAAATCAAAATTTAAAGCTATATATATTAATACATCAATCTGACTTACCCCACTTGGATCCAACAAGAACTGGGCATGCTGCATGTTGGGTTTTCATGTCACACTCCCCATTACGCTTCAAGTTGAACCAGAACACGGCAGAACCCTTTTCTGGCCAAATGGTCAAATTCAGTTTAGGAAATACTGTGGCTCCCCCCTTCTCCACGTCAGACATATAGAAAAGCAGTGTCGCCACACGGTTCCCGTCATTCAATATGAAGTTGGCTGATTGTCCAGGCTTTGTTAGACAAATGATTTTTTTTAGTATTTTTGGTATCGTTTATCCCAATTGCATTGATACTATAAAAATCTACTATAATTTTGGAACCTGAGCAAAATCATAATGTGGAAGGTACATTCCGCCAATGCCGTAATTGGCAACTTGGAGCATTTCCGCAGACTCCATATTCAATCCAGTCACTCTTCCAATTCGTTCATTTATCCTATTCACCACAGGGCCGTCGTAGTCACCAAGCCAGGCTGACTTGCTAATTCTCGTATCAGAACGCTCGTTCGTTCCAGTTACAACATTAACTATCATGGCCGTTTCAAACTATGCAATTAGAAAAATCAAAAGCACATTTTACTGATGATGACAATTCATATCACAATGGCATAGCTGATTGAAAAAATACCTTTGGTCTCGCCAGCATTTTCAACGCCTCAATTTCCTCATCATAGATTACTTGTTTGAAAGACCACATTGGTGGATCCAAATTAATCTGTTCTTGTTTCACCGGCCCAATCCAATAATACGGGTTATTTCCTCTGGAGGAATATTGGCACTTTAACTTGGGATTAGCTGAGCCTGCTGTTCCCTCCAAAGAATTTACTCCACGACACAGTAACTTATATCTGGAAGACAGTTCCTTCTGTGTAAGCCTCTCCTTTTGACCAGCCATGACCTGGGCTACTTCCTCGACAAATGCGTCCAGCTCGATTCCCGTCATTTGGGATAAGAAGTCCTTTCCCACCTCCACAGTCTTCTGGATGTTCTGAGCCCAGTGAAGATAGTCAAGGATCTCGCTTTTCGACACTAGGCCAACTGGGAGGGGCTTTGTATTTACCATATCTGGAGGCTCTGGCGTTGATGACTTTGTTGAGTTTACTTGAACGTGAGGGTTGTGATGATCATCATCAGCCATCTCTGACGCTGGAAATCGAAGAAGAGCTTCACTAAGCCATTGTATCGCGTAATCATAGTTTTTCGCGTGGTAACTTTGCCTTCCTAGTTCGAAGCAGTCCTCAACTAAATCCAACAAAGAAAATGATTAATTTGTAAGTTTCCATGATCAGTACAAAGCTACTTTCCTTTATCAAACCACATATACCTGATAATTGGGGGGCACAACAAGAGTCTCCTATTGCCCCATTTGCAATTGCCTTTGTGTCTAATTGATAAGTATCCTGAAGGCGGATTAAACCTAATGCTGCCCCACTTACGTCTTCCCCGCTGGGAAAAGCTATCTCCGCATTGAGGTCTTCCACTGTTTTCGCAAACTCTGTTAATTAAAAACAGTGATTTAAAACAAAAGATTTTCTATTTTCTCGTTACTTTCATGCTATGAGACTCCACTCATGGTATTTGTGTTGAATTAAAATTCCATAAGCACTTTAAATTATTTTTCTTGCATCAAATCATTGTATAAATAGATTCGCTGTTGTAAAACTGGTTTTGATTATAAAATGTAAATAAGTAACGATAAAACTGTGTATTTATGATTGTAGCAATTAAATTAATCATCCAGCAATTAGTTATAAAAACACTTTGTCAACGAAAAACGAGCGAAACGAAAGTAAACAGCCACACAAACCTCTAAAATTCTCACGATCCCCCGTAATCGTAATAAGTTCGGACAAGTCCAGAGTTAACGCCTTCACAAGCAGAAATGCGTTGATTGGGTTGCCACTTCCACTACCGGAAGCGATAGCTGGAGTATTCCCACCACCATCCTTATTATTATTGCTGTCTAATTTCACGGAGGAAAATCCTCTCGAAGCCTGCAACCGTTCTTTCAAGTAACTTATTCTCTCCTCTTCCCTCCTTATATACAAGTCTATAGCTCCCCGCACCTCCCTCCTCAGATAAATTAAAGACTCCAAGTCTGACTGGGAAGTGAATAGCTCAGAGTTCACAAGGATTGGGCTTATCAAAACTAGGAATATTATTCCAATCGATTGCACTCGGAAAGGTGAAATATTTTTTGGTCTATACAACAACGCGCTCATTTCTCCCATCTTGATTTTGTTCCTATCACAGGAGCTTTCTAGTTCTTGTCAGGACTACATTCACTGCTCTCATCACGAATATGAGCTGAGCCTTTTGAACTTGCACAGGCTAGACTAGTAATTTAGAAGTATCACTGAAAGCAAAATTAATGTTAATCTGCTTCCGATAGCAAGTTCAAAGATGAATTTTCTACGGAGTTTGATGCAAGTCGGATGGTGACATCTCAATGAGCAACGCTTGAATACGTTTCGCTTCTTGTTGGTCACGTCCTCAAGTTCTTTGAAACTAGTGTTTGGGCACCAATACTGCAGTTGACTAAAGGTCCTCTAAACTTATATTCTGAGTCAGTGTCAGCACGGTCTCGAATGACTGAACATGGCAAATTGAAATGCATGCGTGAGTTTCAACCGCTCAGCGTTAACTTTTGCATTAGGCCACACACGTATATCCGCTCCTCAATGTCATGGCCAGACCGGTGACAAGTGACAACTGGCAGTGCCGTCGAAGGATTGTAGATGAATCGGGGACGAAGTTTCACCTAGGATGATTCTAGAATTTTAGTCCCTCTCACTTTACCCAATAACCCACAACCTATAATCATCTAGATTCTTAAATATAGGAAGGTGAACAGATTTTGTGGCTCGTGAGTTTAAAAAAACGCCAATAACATGCTTGAGGTCTGTCGGTTTTTTTTTAAATTGCGGTTCTTAAATGATTTTTTTATCCTCCTTCTTCAAAATAAGTACGTCATTGCAATAAAAAAAAATGTCACAATTTACTTTTAAATGCACTCGTTAAACCTTAAGACCAGTAAGGTTTGATTTTTTTCCCTTATCTGCTCGCGACACACACAATCGTCTCATCAACCTCACTCAGTCTGTGACCGTGAGATAACTCCCTGTCAACTTTTCTCTGCTAAATGCTTATCAAGCGTAACGCTTAGCTCCTTTTTATATCTCGGTTTTTCTATGCAGGGAGATCCGTTGCATCTTCTTCTCCCGACAAAAAAAGGAACCCGTACGGATTGCTAAACTATTGTTCCCCATTTTCTGTGTAGTAATCCGATTACAATTTACAATTGAAAGTTGATAAATCCCAATCCAAGATTAAAACACATTTCACAGCGAGATGAAGATCCTCTCTGGCAATGGCAATGAATCAGCATCCCCCTCAACCAAAACTTTTATCTGATCTGTTTGCTTATACCCAAACAGCTAAAAAATGCACGGTACTTATTATACCTATATACCATACAGAAAATAATCATGTCATGCTGCTATCAATTTAATCCTCCCTTAACAAAAAAAAATTACCTTTTACAAATGTTTTTTTTGTCAAAAAAGATAAATAAATGTTGGTAAGCTAGGCTATTTGATTTAGGATTGGGGCAGGGTTTAAAAAACTCAACCCCGTCAGTCCGTCACGGTGCGTGGGTGGGTGGTTGGGTATAGCGCGCTAGGGCCTTTTTGTTTTTTATGTTGGTGATTACTAGAAAAGTCAGTGTTTTACATGGAGTAAGATACAAGATTATAAGTGGGGCTTACCCATTATGGTTTTTTATTATCTATGTAGTATTTTTTTGCAAACTGCTGCTGTTATCATATCATTTATGAGCAATTATAGGGATGATGATGATGGGTAGGAGGAGGATGGCGGGACATGCTCTGTTTCAAGGGGTAATAAACCCCAGTTGATAGTCACTTCCCCAAACCTCACGTTCGACATTATTCTCTGAAAAAAAAATTTGTTCAGGGATTATTCACGTGGCTGGTCATTTACTCCACTAACTGTTCATCCACTTTGTAGAAAGCAAAGGGAGTGAAGAAAACGGCCAATTTCACTTGAGTTTATAGCTCCAACATAAAAAAATTAGTAAAATAAACAGACGATGCATAGCATTTACATTTTTGCATTATAAAATCTTTTTTTCTAATGATAAGCTTGAGTGCTCAGATAAAAATGGGAAGTTGCAGGACGCAGGAGAAAATACAGTAAAGAAGATCAGTTATACTTATTAAAAGGCAATAAAAGATTCGAAAAAAGTATCTTTATCATTGTGAGTGAATGAGCTGGGGTGAATTTTTTGCAATTTGTTTTTTCACAAGAAAAAATTAGTACTAAAAGAAGGAAATGTTTATGCCATATTGGTAAATTACATGAAAGTTGCTTGTCATTTAGATTGCGTAGTATCTAGATTGAAATGAAATGCACCTTGGATTTGATTTTTATGGTGATAGCGCCCATAAAATAATAGTAATCATGAGCATAGCATGCTAGCAATTTTTAAGAAGAATGCGAACTATTTATATCCGTTTTTTGTAAAAAAAACGGTCTAATCCTATTTTGGTTTAAAATTTGAATGAACATTGATCGTAAAGTTAAGATTGTATATAAGTGAGCTGCATAAATTGCTAGCAAAAATATTTCAGATTCTAAAGCCACGCAGGTGAGGAATCTAGTTAGGTAGTTAATTTAGTGCCTATGATCATCCAACTTGATCTTTTTTAGAAAAAAGCACGTAGTATATGGGGTGGAGGTGGCATGCTGTGATAAAACTGCATTCTATTATGAAAACCTACCCACCCATGCCAGGAAAACATAGGAGGTGATGTGTGGAATAACAGAATCATAGTTAAACTTGAGTTAGAATTAATCTTTGTTGTCTATCGCTCGGCATAATATTATTAGCACATCTGCCACTAGAACAGTGCGAAGGAATGGGATATGTTCAATATGATTCATGATATGACAATGGAATTGAGGAAGTAAACTATTCAACTTAACACATGCTAGATAAACATCAACATAATATCATACCTCCTCTTTGTTACCTAACCTCACCCCAGACTCCCGACACTGATGATAACATGCTGGGATTTTGTCCTTGCCACAGAGAATGGCTAAGATGTAATGATGACATATGACATGTCATATGCTACTCTTGTGGATGAATACAATGAAAGTTCGGAGAAATTAAAAGGATGTAAAGAAATAATGTAGCGTATGCTAATTAGCTGTCAATCAACTGTTATGACAATTATTCTTTTTCATTGTGCTGGAGCCTCAGCTAAATAAAATGTGGTGCTAATAAAGGAAAAGAGATGGATGAGAGAAAGGATCATGAATAATTTATTATGCTAATATTCTATTCATCCAATCTTCTAGACTAAAGGGTGAATTGGAAGGAATCGAATGTCGCCCTAGGCAAGGGCTATCTATGACAGATTATAGTAAGAAACAGTTCATTTAATCCTGCTAGGGATCACCGAGAGCTCCTATAAAAAATGGGTAAACCAGAGCGCAGTAAGCCGCACCAAAAGCGTAAAAGTGCAGAACCGCAGACGCTCGAAAACGTTAAGGAACCGGAAACAGAAGCGCATAAAAGGGCAAAGGCAAGTCAGCAGCGTCGAAGAATTCATTTCAAGTATATTTACTACAGGTTTTTATTTAAAAAATTTAAATTAATTTCAATCAGAAACGATGGCAAGCCATCCTCGGCAGAATTACAGCAGCGCAGCATCAAACCACACGGGGAACTAGTGAGGAATTCGACAATGAGAATCTCATCGAGGAGATAAAGCGGATGAAGAGGGAAAAACAAGCCCATGGCAGAAGAACCAAAGGAGGGGGTGTCCTTCTCATCCTCGGCTCCCAGTACGAGGATGAAGGGGTCAAAGGGTTGGAAAAGCAGAAGTACTCAGCAAAGGAACGCATAATGCGGGAACGTGCCAATTCCAAAACCACCAATTTATCCGCTAGCCACTTTTCCATTCAAGAGTATGACCAAGAGGCTCGTCTCCGCTATCCCATAACCTCCGAAATCCGAATAAAGTTGGAGCGAATTAAGAGGCAGGCGGAATATGAGCTTGAGAAGCAGGCCAAGAGGGAGAAAGCGAAGGGAAATATTTTCAAGTATTGGTTTCGCAGGTTCGTTAAATGGCTAGTTAGTACAAATATAGGGAAAACTGTTGCAGCCAACCACCGATTCTACAAGATGTCTCCATACGTGCATTTGCCCGATTTGTGTAGGCGGTGTCGAAGACCATTGTCGGTCACGCTGGAGACGAGATTCACCTCGGTTGGAATACTTTTTTGTATTTTCGTACCCATCGTGGGCATCCTCCTGTTGTATGCAAATAGAGAATTTAATTGCGTTGTTTGCGAGGAGGTATATGTGTATGGGGACTTGACCTCGAGGGTAGACAAGCAGAAAAATGACGAGGAGGGGGAAATGAACAGTGGCTTTCAATAATGCTGCTCCTCTTGTTTTTAATGGAAATGCAATTTATATATGTAAACACTATAAATGTTACGGAATTCTGTAGAATAAAGTTTCCGTCATTAGATAATTGAAAAAACTTAAATACGATGTTTATGGGCTACTGAAAGTTAATGACTGACTGCCAGCAAATAAAAAGAATATTTTAATGCTTTAATTATTGCTGAAAAATGAACAATCACATAATTTTTTTACAGAACTGAGACAGCTATTTAAGATTTTTAAACTCACTTTGTATTTTGTATTTGCATCAATCTCATCTGAAGAGAACTTAACATTCAAAGGAAAGGAGGTGGCCACTCAGCTAATGAAATCAAAATCTGTAGAAATTCTTTGAGTCTTTGCTCCAATCAGTGAGGTTATAAAATTATGGCCATTTTCTCATTTCCTTTCAAAGTCTCAGTCTTAACAAGCTTTTCCATGCTAAGCTTGTCTTCAGGTATACAAATCATTTGTAAACTAGATAAAAGCAAAAATTAAATGACCAGAGTTATTCATAAAATGGCAACGAAAATGAAATGAAGATAGGTTCCTTTCCCCACCAGAGGAACTTACAGATATTTCAAATGGACTTGTGAAATAATTTGTAGTTGTTTTTATCATATGAATTTTGTTATTAAACAATATCGGGAACAATTTTCGATGAAAAGCATTGGTTGTAACGAATAATCCGTATAAGGCTGTGTGCATGTATGTTATGTATGTCTCACAATAATGATAAATATAAAAGCAAAGAAAAACTGAAGTGCTGAAGTTTTCTGATAGTTCGGACGATGAAATTCTGGCGAAGACCAAACTGACGTCTGTAAACTTTGCTGGCAAACAAAGGTGGTCTGAAAAAAGAAGTTTTTGCATTCATTTTTACCAATAAGTATATAGTATTTTTTTGTTCCTATAAATGATAAAATAACTACTTGATCAAAAAAATCTGTGTAGAATTTACAATATGGCTGGAACTATAAGTGAGTAATTTAATATGACATAACATATACGTACATAAGCTGCATAATTTTTTTTGGTGTTGAATATTCCTATAATGTGATGAATGCTTGTTTTGAGTTGAAACTGAAGTTGAAACTGTTTGCGAATTTGAGGGCAATGTAGATGATGCAAATGCAAGAGGTACATATGTTACAAGGCAGTTGAGACTTCCTCATTTTATTGACAGTTTTAATGTGCATATTTGCACTAGGTTTGCTCTTCAACCGAGGTTCAGAAGGAAGACAGGGGGATATTGAATTGGCAAAATAAATGTGGATCAGATAACTTTGTGCTTACTTTTAGTACGAAGAATTTTTCATGACATTTGGACATACACTTTAAGGGTTATATTTCCAGCATGATGCATTGTTATAGACAGGACTGGATGCTAAACTTACGTAACTTTTTTTTGCAAATTTTATTACGTCTACGCACTAAAATGAAGCATCTTTACGAGCTGCGATCGAGGTTTCCGCAATAAAAAACAAGCACATGTGTATGCAGTAATCCTTGTTAAGAAAGGTATCAATAAGACATTGACAATTTGCAACGAATTTTTGCAGTTTTAGTATAAATAGGTGAGGTTGAAACTGGACAAATCATCAGTTCGCTCTCACCTTCCAAACATTCAATTCTCTAACAATTTCTGTGGAACCCCACAAACCAACCCAACCTTCAAAATGTTCAAGCTTGTAAGTTTTCAACTGAATC
>JAQGAH010001468.1:0-14091 GCA_034696885.1 Lepidocyrtus paradoxus
ATCCTACCTTACTTTGAACATGAGAATGAGAAAGGAAAAAGCTAAGTAGATAAACTGTGACTAAATTGAGGTCAATGCGACCTACATAAAATATTGAGGACAGAGGTGGTCCACTTTGAGTGGGACCTGCAAGGTAGCGAACAAATAAAGGAAAAATACTGAAATGGAAGCGTACATAAAAATGGTCTGGAAAAATACCAAATGCTCTCCATTCAGATCTGAACAGACAGTTTGCATAATGGTAATGACTAATATGGGTATAGTTAAGCGAAATTTATGTCCGGACCTCATGTCTCCCTTTCCATGTTTACTTTTTACTTTCACTCCAAAAACGCCAACTTTGGGGGAAATTGTTTTGGACTTCTGAGTTTTGAAGCTGCCCCCAAAGTGGAACAGTATAGTGGAGGTGCATGTCTGATGATTGTATTTGTGCTGCGCTGCCCTCATAAAAATAAAATTTTATAACATCATTATGAACACAAACATGGAAAGGAAAGTTGGGAGAAACTCTTTAAAACTCCATCCCGCAATCCCAGCGGTAATCAGAATCGGTGTGTACTGTCGTGTGTGACGCTTCATTATTATGCATGAGTGACACGATATATATGGGGAGGGAGTGAAACGGCAAAAGGAAAGTGTGCTAGGTTGTTTTAATGCCATACGTGAATGCTCCACGTTACCCTCATATAATCAAAAGGAAAAAAATAATCATGAAAGTACTCATCAAATGAAACTCCAAACTCAAACTCCAATTTATATTTATGCAAGAACTTTCCCGAAACATCAAAAGCAACAAAGATCATATATAATCATGTATGTACCTGAACGTTATTCAGACCCAAAATGACATCAGTGATGCATTTGACCCAGGAGGTCAAAGAGTAAGCGTCAGCACAATGAATCACTCCACTGGAAGAATTCCCTGTAGAATCCCGTACCTCAAAGGCATTACAACGGAGTCGATCTGTTCCGCCCAAGTAGCGGGTCAGTAGGGCGAACAGAAGAGGGATTGACTTTTCCGTTTCCCAGCACTCATTACTCGCCGCGGCCGCCGCGTTGTTTGCCCCACTGTGAGCAGCATCCTCCACGGCATCCCAATTGGTGAGATTACTTTCAATGAGATCTGAAAGAAACAAGCAAGCTAAATGTAGGGCATGGGTTATTTCAGGAGAAAGTTTGTTTTTCAAAATCCACATTGAAAATCTCTTTGAATCTGAACGATCTCATTCCGCTGCTAAACGAAGCGAAAACTTTTTGATTCTCGAATGCGAACAAATGCAAAATTGCTTTCTATGTTCAATCCTTAAATTTAAGATTTATTTTCATTTACTGGGTTGGTCCTAAAACTACTTTTTGTGTATGTTATTTCGAACTTGAATAAATCATCCGACCAAACCCTCCTCATCTACTTGAAGATATTCCATATTTCAGTAGAATATATTTCATGAACATGCACAACTGGTTCAGTCAGTCTGATTGTGCCTGCAAGCAAGCTCCAGAAAACCGATGGCGTAGTTATCAGTTTTTTATTGCTTTTTACACGCGAGTAACTTTCACTTTGTATTTGGGGATGAAAGTATATAGTATTTTGTAGCGATGTTATACATTTTTGCACATATTCAAGTGGTATGCTTAAAATATGGAAGGCTTAAGTACGACTACAAAATTTGCATAAACATGGACCAGTTTGAAAGACATCATTGACAACAATATGCATCCACCACAATCCTACTTTCGGTCGTTTAGGAGTATCCTAAACAGAAGGAAACCAGATACTGCGAAACTTTACAATAATATTCATTCCAATTGATGCTTATAGTTATATCATTCATCCATCAGTGAATTCTGAAATGAAAAATAGGAAAGTGGATCTGCTTTCTCCTCTAAACGTGCTGTGCATCTGACAAACAAGATAGCGTTTAACTTTAGTAAATTATCCGCATCCGCAACGGAACAAACACATTTTTAGCATATTGGCTGAATGACAGAATTTAAAGGAAGGACATTTTAAACACTGCGTTTGCAAATAAACTTTATTTGACAGATTGAAATGTTTACTTCTTCATAATGCAAACCCTAGAATTGCAAGAAAGTCCAAAATCATAAGCATATTTTTTGTATGCAAAGTTTCTCAAAAGTTTAGTATTTTCCCACTTGAAGAGTCAACCTAGATGAACATAAACAGGTATATTTGGCAGAGCTGCCAAATCAATGTAAAAATAACAAAAATTCCACTTTACTACCCAACATAAATTTCAAAGTGCAGGGGAGAAAGGGACCATGAAATATAACACCAAAAGAGAAAGTTTATTCGAGGGAATAAAAAAGTAACATCTTTTCCTTCCAAAATCCCTTTCTTAATTTAAAAAACCGGCCTGCTTTTGAACTGACTTGTGTAGGAGCAAGAGCAGGAAGTGAAAGGTAGAGAATATGACGCAAATAAACATTCTCATATAAATATGAGAAAGTATAAATCTGAAATTCTACGCTGCGGTCCATTGCTAGGGCTGTATTGTGCCATTATGAAAGTGAAAGTAATTTACATTTCAAGCAGCTCGGTGACAGATGGTCATCCTAGCTGTAAAAAAGTTACGATACTGACGGTTTCGGTTAGATAAATTAGGAGGCAAAAGATCTAAAAGCGACACCACACATGAAGTTTTAAAAAATAAAAAATCATTCACATAAGCTAAACTAGTTGCCGAGTTTTATATTCATCATCATTGTACGTTAATTATGCTCATGTTTTTCTTAAATCGTTCTTGCGAATGACTTACTTTGTTGCTGAGTCGGAGAAAGGAACGGTTTCGCCGTAGAGAAGTACTTAAGTTTGAGCGTGACTGCAGGTCCACTAACGTTAAGGTATTCTACCGCTTGGTCATGATCCAAGGTTGTGATCTTCCTTCCATTTACTGTGAAGAAATTAAATGCAAAAGAGTGATGATTAGTGATAAGGAACATAGTTCATTTTATTACTGGGAGGGAGAGGGGGAAAGCTAATGATGGGGGCAACGCGAGAATGACAAATTTACTATCCCAAGTTTAACGCCAAATGACGGGTTTTGGGAGAGCTTGAATTTGAATGGCGGGCTCTACGATTAGATCTTTCGGCTCGTAGTCAGTCATCATGTCATCCATCAACCATCAGCATCGCATCAGTCGGTAGAGAGTGAAGTTGAGTCTTTGTCATTTGATAAGCTGACAGCTTTTATACTTTCAGTTAGTTTGTGACTTATTTCGAAAAAAGTTAATTGATAGGAGGAAATCAGAGAAATCACGGTTCTGCTTTATATCCTTTTTTACTGTTAGTTTGGTGCTGCTGACTGCTGCCATTTTTAACTTCATTAAGTTAGGACGAACCCTGAGCAATTTTGACGAGGTAAGGTTGACGATCATTAAATCGTTTAAAAGTAGCTAAACAGGTAACTGAATTTAGTAATAAAAAGTTTAATTATACATGATTAAAGGTATTAATTTTGAGGATTTGAGTGAAATTAAACAAGTGTATTGTTGAAAGTCTAGAAGTGTCAAGTCATTTAACTAACTCATTCATTACTCGTTTGTTTTTGTCAGCGAGAAGACTACTGAGGGAGTTGACCGGTTTCAAGTTCGAAAATGACGTCGTGTATGCTGGCAATGGTTTCGAAGAAGCGAAAGGTAAATAATTATGAATGAATTTCACCGTGTCATATCTAATCATAATTATGATCTGAAACAATTTTAAGTTAATTCATCAATTATATTATTTGATTTAACAGTTTGTTCGCGATGGCCTGTTCAAAGCTGAGTTGAATGAGTTCTTCATGCGTGAGCTGGCAGAGGATGGCTACTCTGGACTGGAGGTGAGAGTCTGTCCAAACCGGACCGAAATCATCATCATGGCCACTCGAACTCAGAACGTGTTGGGGGAAGGGGGTCGTCGGATTCGTGAGCTTACTGGGGTTGTTTGCAAGCGGTTTGGTCTGGCGTCCGGAGCGATTGAGTTGTTTGCCGAGAAGGTGCCGGTTAGAGGTCTTTGTGCGATAGCCCAGGCGGAGTCACTTCGCTATAAGTTGATTGGTGGGTTGGCTGTTCGTCGAGCTTGTTATGGTATGTCTGAGCTAAGAGCTGTTTTTTTTACGTATTTCTGAAGGTGAAGCTGTTGGATGGAAGTGAACACTATTGGAGCCTATTTGTTGATTAATGTTTGATTTTCATTTGTTGTATAAGGCGTGCTTCGATTCATTATGGAGGCTGGAGCTCAAGGCTGCGAAGTCGTTGTCTCAGGAAAACTTCGGGGTCAAAGGGCAAAGGCAATGAAGTTCGTTGATGGTCTAATGATTCACAGTGGAGACTCTATCCGGAATTACGTTGATACAGCTACACGTCATGTTCTCCTTCGGTGAGTGTTGTTGATTGGCTTATCGATGACTTTATATTTTTATCCTATCGAACACGCTTTGATTGTTAAATGTTGAACATCTTTTTAAAAATTATTTGTTCCCGCCACAGACAAGGAGTGCTGGGAATCAAAGTAAAGATTATGCTGCCTTGTGACCCCGCAGGAAAAACTGGACCCAAGAAACCACTTCCTGATAACATTGCTGTAATGGAACCTAAGCCGGATACTCCACGAGTCGAAACATCTCGATCCTTGGTTGCGAACGTCAACATGGCTTTGGCTGCAATGGCATTAAGTTCTGCAAACCAAGTCAACTTGGGAACTGAAACTCCTCCGATAGTGTCTGCCCAAGTGTCTGCAGAGAACGTGTGGGCATAAACAGGGGAAGCCTTTGAAGTACATTTTTACTTAAATTGACTATAATTTTTACTCAAGATCTGATTTAACTTTATTCTTGTTAACTGGAACAATCAGATCAGATTGGTCTCCCTACAATAAAACACAATTCCATAAACACTGTCCAAATGTTTTCAAGTCGTATCATTTCCATTTCATAAAAATTATAGTACTATTTCTAGTTAAAATACACTTTATTCCTACACTCGTACAAATATTATTGTCAGCAAAAGTTAAAGACATATCTTCATCAAATACCGATGTGTCCGATTCGCTAATTGTAAACCATTTCACCTATTTTAAATCGGACTATAAGATGAAGCTCTGCTCAAGAGATCTCATACCATGTACCAAATAACGTAGGAATGCACAAACAAATGTTACTGCTAAATATATCTTTCTTTCACACGTAGTGTATAGTAGGGTTAAATGAAGTAATGAATTATTGACGAATATTCAGCAGTAATAAATATAGTTTGACCTACTTGCGATAACTGCATCCCCAATATAAATCTGTTTACAAAGGGCAGCTGGGGAACCAGGAATAAGGCGAGACACAATCAGTGGAAGTGAGTGTTCCGCACCTCCTCGAACACTTATTCCAAGAACTCCATCCACTCTTTGTATTGTCACTTCACGTTTCTGCAAAAATAAAATGTTAGAAAAATGTTAAATGGTTTATATATAGCTTATCAAGTTATCTCAAATCTCAGCTTCTTATTTCGACTATAGAATTTTATCCCGCAAATTCAATCAACTATTCGCTTTGAGGCTCTTTGTGGCCAGTCTACTTCATAAAAGTTAGTTTGTCGTTTCTTACTTTGCTGACTTTCTCCTCAACGTTACGTTGTGCAAGCTTGTGTAAAAAAAACTTATAGCGAGCACAAAGAAACTTGTCTCATGAAGAAACTTCCTCTGTAAAGTCAGGTATCAGGTTATCATATTATCATGGTCACTTAATTCTTCTAATCCACGTACTACACACAGTATATGTAGATATCAAAACCGAACAATCATTTTTCAACTTCAAATTAAGCTCATAAACCTCGAGTCACTTGGCTTGGAGGAATATGCCATAGCATATCACGCATGTGTATGACATATGAAGCGGATATAATCACGCTAGTGTCGCAGTGATATTGGGAATCATTATTAAATATTATCTATAACAATGCCATCCAAGTTTAAATCTATTCGTTTGAGCTACTGAACATAGCCTGCTATTTTCTTAGTTTCACTGGCATCCCAACTTTTATCATTATTCATTACCTTTGTTAATCCAATGAAACTTGTGGGATTCTAACAGTGTATCGAATTACTAATAAGGTTAAAGTGCTGGCAGGCCATACTGAAATAAGTTAACATAGATTTGAGAAGGCAAGCCCATTGCAAATTAATTTTTATCACGACTAAACAGCCAAAATAATTCAATTGTGTATTATCATATTTGTCATTTCCGTTGCATTCCAATGCTTGCGAAAATTCCTCGCATGAAACTTGATGTACATATTTCAAACCGTAACCGTAGATTTACTTCTAGTAGTCACGTCATCAACGGGCCGAGTCCACGTAAGCCTCAAGGGACTGCTCTGCTTTTATTAGCAAACTATCATTTGTTATGCGCTATGCAATTCTGCTTCATTAAGTGCCCATTCTCCAGAGCTTTGAAGCTGAATTATGTCCACGGGTTTTTAATGCTTTCTTTTCCCATAAAGTTTTACTGCCACGCAAGCTTTAAAAATTAGCAGTACCTTTAGCAGTTAACGGCCATTTCGCTTCTTTTTAATTACCTCGTGGAGCACAGGCCTGGTAAAAGCACATGTGAAAATGCCATATCAATTTGTATTACTTTTAACAACACGGTTATTGCTTAACGTATCGTGGGATGTTAACACATGTTCGTGAATTTATTCATTCAATCATGAAACTGCTTGGATGAAGAAAAGGATAATATAATGCTTTAAAAATATCTCATGTAGGCACCTATACAGCCTACAGGTATAAGTTGCACCCTTTTTCAGGAAATTCCTTTAAGCAATTTCTTTTCCCAGATTTCACCTCTCTTATCTGTCTGTCAGTGTGCGCTTGAAAGGGAAAAAAAACTTTGAAAAAAGCTGCTGAACCAATGCCGAACTGTTTTGCAGGATACAGAAAATAACTCAAAAAGCATCTCTATATCGCTTTCTCTTCCGTCAGACACGAAGAATTATGTTCATCTTGATTCTCAATCATCGGACTCACTGGAGAAATGCAATGCATCCCCGGACAAAATAAATCTTGCTGCTGGAATGGAGAGCAAGTTTAATGAAAAGCGACAGAATAGATGATGACAAAATGGCTCCTTTGTAAAATGCAAATCCATTTACTCCCCCCTTCATCCCTACTTTAATGGTCATGTCTTGTCTTCATCAGTCTTTGCCAGTGCCAACCGCTTCTTCACATCTGAGCAGGTCATTCTTTAAAAAATTCTACTGTTATTTTTCTTAGAAAAAAATCATAGTTTGTCAAGAATATTATCAAAGAGACTCTTATCATAAAATCTTCGCATCATATTTCATGCGAATTCAAATAAAGCTTAATACTTCAAACCTAACGGTCTTGAAAGAAGGTTTTTTAGCACACATCTTTTCTAAGGAGGAAAAAGCTCGTTAAGCATGTTCATGTCAGAGGAAATCACAAAAAAAGAAAGAAAATACTTAGTATCATTATCACTTTCACGTCTAGTGTCTAAATTGGCAGGGTCCTTCTTTCATATTGGCAGTTTTTGTGAGTTTCACTGAATCCTATGACATGAGTGGAATTCTTTCATGTTTTGCAAGCTGCAGAGACAATGTATAGAGCTAGGTCCTTTGAAGTGTTTTGTAGATGAAAACGACCAATTTAAAGTAAGCTCTAGCCTTATCAATGAAGTATTTAATGGGGACTTTCTCAAACGGATGGTGTAGTATTTAATTGATTTGCTTAACAATATGATCAACGCATTGGTAAAATTGTGAGAACCGAATCCGTAAAGTGAAAATACGGACCGAGTTGACGAAACCCAAGGTGGTAACTGATATTTCGTTGAGACATGTTCTATGTATTGTTTTAGTTCATTATTTAAACGACAGCTTATATGGATGAATTACAGAATTCAATCAGCATCTCTCTGTTTTGTAGAAGAAAGCCTTTTTTGTTTGACCAGCTTCAGAAGTGTAAGCCTGTTGATTCAGATTACTCAACTCAACGTCACCCTTCTATTGGCTCCCGGCTAACCAAATAAAAAATAAATCATTCAATTCCATTAGGTACTTGAAACATGGAAATCCAAACGCTGATTTTTTTAAAGTAATTTGATACTGATTGTAATTGTGAGCTCATTGCATTGTTAGTTTTATTTGATCAGCTATAATGACAAACGATACGGCAAACAAATTCTTTCACGATTTGCAAGTAGTTCTAGTATATTTGTATCGCGTTTTCTAACATCAAGGATAAATCTAAATGAAATGTGTTGGCTCGGATGGATTTTGTAAGACGTCAGCTTAAAATATAAAACAGCTTTGTCTATTAAGTGCGAACAACCATTCATAATTTAACGGCACAATAGAGCAAAAAAAAGAACGTATTAATGGAATCTGGAGACGTTTTTTATATTTTTGCAAATGCAATAGATCCTGCCTGACTGATTCTGAACTGAACCCATTTCAGCATTATTGTTTTCCTCGACTCAACTGACGCTGATATACAGATAAGCTTAAACTTCATCAACATCATTATATTCCATTCTACATTAGGATTAATATCACTAAACACTTGTCAGTGAAAAGCACTCTCCTCTCGTTCTACTTCACAACTGATGATATCGTACTATCCCTGACGCACTTGGGCTTTAATTTTAGCAAAACAAAAACGATTATGTATATCTATCAGATCGAGTGCTAGCTTGGTTTTCCACATGGGAATTATATTTTATTTCAAAATTCAACTATGCGTTGTCACACGTGTTTGTCTGGTTATGTATAAAGTTGTATTAATATGAAATAAACCGTTTTTTGGCTTCCCTGACATTAAGTGAAAACTTTTCCATCAGGTTGATTGGATTAAGCGATGATGATGATGATGATAGAAAGTAGAGGAAAAGTAGAAAATTGAAATGTAAGTAGTTTAGGAATGAATGATTTATAGAAACGTCAGCATGCATAACTGTCTAACTTGCTTTCGGTGTAAATTGCCAGTTTACAGAATGCTGATGAAAGGATGGTTTTAATTTGATCCCGTTGGATTGGAATGAAATGTCGAGATAGTTAAGGGAGTCTCAGGAATGCGAAACCATAATGAAAGTCTGTATTCGCAGAGTACCCAAGCAGTTAGTTGCGTTCAATACAATTTTATGTAAGGGAAGGAGAAGGATATTCGAAAATCTAAGGAAGCAGGTCATTCCATTAAGAAGTTTCTTGTTTCCAGTGTTCAATTGCTAAAACTGAAGGAACTCAATGATAGAATAGCAGTAAATAAAAAAAGTTTTTCTCGTAAACTTCTTCTGAAACGGAAGTAGGAAAATTATCATGTTTGATTAAGGAAACAAGAATTTGGGTTTGTGTAAACGAAACAGGAGAGGAAAGTTGCTACATGATTTGAAACTCAGGGAAAACCATTGTTTACACGTGGAAAACAAAAGCGTGTATTAAGCAAAATGAACTCGCTAAAGTATTTATATAAGTATGAAAATATATATTCAAGATTCGTGGTATCAATTATTGTCGATTACAATATTCAGTTTGATGTTAAAAAAAGGCTACAAAACAATCTAAACAGGGTTGTGTGCATAAAGGTTTTATGGAAAACAACAAGATGAAAACGAAAGCAAAAAATTATTCATAAAAAGTGCTTTCAAAATAAAAAAAAAATAAATGTTTTGAAACGACTGGTCTGTTCACTCAAGACCATGAATTTAATTAACTTGTATTCAAGTGTAGGTAACATTCGACATTAGTTGGATTTATCTTTTTGTTCTAATGGGCTACTGTTTAGCAAAAATTTAGCAGGTCTGATAAATTTATTTCAGAAATTATATAAAAATAGTGAAAAGTCATTTGGAATGATAAAGAATCTTGAAGTTTATGCAAGTTCAAGCATACACTATCGCATGACTCATCTTTACTCTTTGACGCTTGAAGTATGGCCTGGCCGTATTTTAAGCAAACTAGCTACCAAGTAATAAGAATTTATATAAAAAAAGAACTTCACACTGGAGAGATTGGTGAGTATGAAGAAAGCAAGAAAAGTGAGAAATCCTTTCGTCAACGAAGTATGAAAGTCCCTGCATCATTCTGACTAGACCATACCGTCTTGATACTAGTCTGGAGCGACTGTATAATAGTGAAAGTTGCTTAAAATTAGAAGTTTGCAAAAGTTTTTTTATGGTTCAACTTCTGCGTAGTAAAGTATGCGTAACTACTGTAGATGAACTTTGGTTATAACTTGACTAACTAAATATTTATTTTGCTACAGAATCCATTTCCAAAAAATAGGGAAAAAATATCCGTAGCTCATTGTCTGCACCATATTATACGCTAAGCATAATACATCTTCTTCAATGTACACACTTCAATGTTGACTTTTTCATATGCTAAACTTTTCTCCTCCTGTTCAATTTGATATTAAAGAACTTTCGGTTTTTCCCCGGGTGATGGTGATGCCATATAAGGAGTGGGCTTGTTCATAAAAAAGGTAATCTAATGCGAGTACACAGGATTTTCCTCAATATTAACACTGCAGCGGAAGTAAAAAAACGGGAAAGAGAGAAAACATTCATATTTCTTTTGAGAATAAACAAAAGCTTTGTTTTCATCCTGGCCCTAGAATCCAGCATAATATTTAATATGGATATGGTTTGAAAATCCGTTTTCCTTGGAAAAGGGAAAAATGCAGGTTTCATTTAAGTAACGTAACGTAACAGTAGTTAAAGCCCCCTCCTTCCCAATTATACATGTGGACAGAAGTAACAGGAATGTGGCAATAATTGGCCATAGACAAAATACATAAGGTCAATCTGAAGCTACGCTACGATCCTTTCACCAATAAATGTCGGTTAACAGCCACTTTTTCTGTCATACTACTAATCCCCCCTTGGTTTTAAAAACATGTTTTGACTACTTCTATGAACTATGTATGTAGAACATTTTGCGAGCAATGAAAAACAATAGCATGCCATATATCCGTTTACTATTATTAGCAATAAATGCAATAAACCTGATTCATGTTTGATGATTGTTCCTTGAAATAACAGGCATAACACACTACCACATTGCCAAAAAATTTAACACGCACGACAAGAGTTGGCTTTGGCACAGTCACAAAAAAAACTCTAATCCACTGCGGATCCTGCAAAATGAGAGAATTTCCCTCGAGCAATGTCGTATTTCAGGCATAAAGTAAATCGCATAAAGACCCCCATGACAAGTGGGGACCGTAACGTGAGGGTAATTTCGTACAGAGCAGTAGTGTATAGCCAGTTTCGTAGATAGTTTCTAAATCTGATGAAAATACTTTCACCTCCACCAGACATGTACATGCTTCTTTATACGTATGAGCAATATGTAGGGATCATTGTATTTTTTATTGATTATAAAAACCCTTTTTTATTTCCGAAAGGTTTTCAACTGAACTCCAGCTCGACTTTAACAATTATATTATGTAGGAGGCCCATTAACTTGCCACATTTTTACACTTAACCGGCTTCACATCACGGTATCCTCCCATTATATCTGTGAACTGTGAGAAACTAAGCCAGCCCATAAAATATCGGTGGATTAGGATGCTCCACAGGACTGGGGGGTCCACTAATAAAGTGCACGTTGGGCTAGTTGTATGCAGATGCTTCTCCAGTGGGAAGTAAGATAATGCTTTTCCCAAGTTTTATGAACATCCATAGACAGTTACTCCCAAAGTGGGTGGTTGGTCATGTTGCATTGCAGTGAAAATTTAAGTAGGACATAAAAAGCTTTTTTTACTGCGTATCTACCAAAATCAGCCTCTACCCCCATTCCCTAGTTTAGTGAATGAATGATTCGTTACTCGGAGTAAGAACATGTGGAGTTAAAAAATCTTATGTTAAGATTTATACGAATGTGATGATGATATTAATAATGACGGGGTTGCCTGTGAACTAGTTTGGAGAAACATAACTGGATTTGCCTTATCTCGAATTTTTTCTTTTATCTCGTTATTTAATAGAACAAGGGGTTAAGATCGTGCATCACATCCCATCTCTTCGTTTCTAAGTACGTAAAGTATTGTGTATTTTATATATCGGCGTCCTGTATAGCCACAAATGCACTTCATTTCTGATTGACTGACTGCTCAGCTCATTACAGCATGGTCACATCATTCAAATCAAACATCGTTATTTTTGGGTTGTGTGAGGTTGAATGAATTGACTTGACAATGGAAGACTAAAGGAGACGCATAAATGACTGTACACAAAGGGAAAACGCATGAAGAATGTGATGTGCATAAAATAGGAATACACAAGAGTTCCCCATGTCATCAAATGTACCTTCGCCCATTACAGAACTACAAAAAAAGTGTCACCCTGGAATGTTCAATATACGCTGGGAATGTTTTGGCAAGGGAAAATGGAACAAAAATGAAGAAAACACAGGTCCCCCTGTGGGTAAGTGAATGTACCGATCATAATCATGATCACTGGAATGCTTTCCAGTTTCCTTTGGTGTTATTGCCGTTTGCTCCATCTGATTGTATTAGATATAACAGAAGCATCAGATAGCACCATTTTTGGATGACGAGATAAGAACAAAGACAATACAAAGGGGAAATTCGACACTTTAGAGGTAAGTGCTTATACGTATATAATGCACGACATTATCATCATCATCATCATCTCCACCATCAATAGAAAAACGCAAAGAGAATCGTATAGGGCTTAGTCAACGACGCAAGACGAGGAGCGAGGAAGCAAAAAAGACTTAAAGCTGATAGAAATGGGATCCCGTAGCCAAACTTCCTTTTTCGAAGGTTGTGCCCGACTGATTCTCCCCTTTTGGAAGGAAAAGTGACAAGGATATTCTTTCTCTTTTGGAGTGACATTTTACCCCGTCAAAAGGGTCGGTTAGGTATGTGATCGTTAAAGAATATACTGCAGTATTGATAACACAAGAACATGAAGAATTTAAACCAGAAAAAAACCAACTTCAGAGAAAATGTTTGAGTTATTTATCTCGTGATGAACTAAAAGGGCAAATAAGGGCGGAGGCACAAGTGTGTTCGCTGCAGATATGAGAATAAATTGAACCTGGGTGAAAGTGATACCCTAAAGTCACCAAAGACCACCGAAACCTTGATAAGACGACAGAGCTGGAATGTGTAAAGCGAGACGTGGTAGCTAGGGCTCATTTTAAAATTGAAACTAGACCCATTATCTACTCATGCGGAGAAAGATGAAAACGCGAGATTTGACGTTTTACACAATATTACCACTACTTGACGTTTGTAACGTATATGCTTGTAAAAAATATACGAGACAAATAGAGTACCCACTTATGCATGAGTTACTGTTAAAACCCAGTGCTTTCTCCATCGTCTTTTGGATCAGACTTTCTCAATCGAACTGGAGCCAGTCCAGTTCATTGGTCCAGGCAAGAAGCAAGCCGCATACTGTCCTGTCATATTTGTTATTTATGTCTTCCTACAAATCAGATAGTGGCCTCTTGTTCTCATTCAGTATTCAGCCTACAAAGGCTTCTTCTGGTTGGTTGGCTTTCGGTTGATTTGTTTGGTTATCGAACTGCACTCACTCATCATTGCATGAATGACATATTTGTACATGTAGGAATGAATGCGTGTCTATATTCCGATAATAAATTGTGATATCTTTCTTTCTGCTGGTTACCAAAAGTGAATACGTAGCCTCATCGTTTGGATTGACATCTAAACTTGGTTTGATACCTAAAACTTTTCAAGGAATATTCGCCAAAGTATCCAGCTGCATCTCTTTCATTATTTAAAAGGACAATCCTTTTATCAATGCAAACTTCTTGATGATGATGATGGTCCCATTTCCATTTGCACGAAACAATTTCAGTTTTGGCAGTAAGACTTTATTATTATTGTAAATTTTTATGTATTCGTCACAGCCACAGTAAGATCTCCCAACGGACCCTCCGTCTTGTGGTTTGGTTTCCATTACAGGCTATGTGAGCTCTTAAGATTGCTTCTAGGCAAGCTGACCTTGTGGGAAGGTAATCGAGTGGAGAAAGAACTAGAGCTTTTTCTGAAAGCTGGCGGAAGTACGAAAGTTTCCCCATTGTTGG
>JAQGAH010001469.1:0-14088 GCA_034696885.1 Lepidocyrtus paradoxus
GGTCCAGGGGGGAAAAGACCTAGGGGGGAAAAGACCTAGGGGGGAAAAGACCCGGGGGGGAAAAGGACCTTGGGGGGAAAAGACCTGGGGGGGAAAACGCCTAGACCCATGTAAGACAGCTACAAATATTTTTCCATCTCAACCCTTCTTGTCCGTTTGGTTCCAGAGCGTCATCATCATAGCATCACATCAAAACGGGCGTATTCATAGGTTAAAAGTACAGCAGATTAAAAAGACGTATTAATATAAATTAGATTCTGATGAACGTATAAGTAAACCACTTCCATCTTGAACAGTCACAATCATTCGTTCATTTCTGCAAACTTATTTCTTCCAAAAAACGTCTGCAAATCGTTAATATACGTTTGTTATTGCTAAGTACGTTTTTAAAATTATTGATGAAAAAGTCCCATTGTTTTAGTATTTAGAAGAATTTACCTATAATAAATATTTACAATAACACTGAATACTAGGTCATGTCTCCCATCACCCCGGCTCCATAACTGACAACCATTGTGTTAATCGAATAAGGAACCCCAACGACCAATTTCAAATTCAAGTCAGTTGCTGGTCGATTCGGGACCAACGTTTTTTGCACTATTGCCGAATTAATCTTAGTATATTTTGGAAAAAAAGTTAGGGTGATCTACAGCCCATTTTGCAAATAGAATCGGTACTGATTCTGCCTATTTCAGACAACTCTTGACTTTTTTTCATTTTCCCATTTTGGTCACAATCTCCGCTCCTCGTTGTCGTTATGACACTGCTCCTTCTTCCTTGAGATAATTGTCAAAAAGATCTAACTTGAAGTACTCATTCAGTCATCAAGATAGGCTTAATAACCCTACCAAATCTAATCTCAGCGCAACTCTAAAAGTCCATTTTAGTCTATTATAAAAATTCATGACTTCATAAAGATATTCACCTTAAAGTGCAAATTAATCACTATTAATCGGATTGCAGAAATCCAAAGCATAATTTAATGCTAAAGACGTAATTCGCAGTAAAATAAAAATGTACGGTTATTTTTGGTAAGGGTAAAGTATATCTCTTATCCCATATCCCATAAACTTTTGCAGCGTGTCACACCGCATAAATGGGATACCTTTGCTGATGAGGAAGCGAAGTCTATTGTTATACCTGAATACTTTAGTTTGAATCCAAACGTGTTTTCAGTCTTGTTTGTGCAGAGCATAAGCGAGGCAAAAATATTATGGAAAAAATCCTCCCACTCTACTGATATCTAACCCATTTGTACAGTATGGTTGGTCGTGTTGCCACCCTTATTTAATTTTTATAATGAATATTCAGAATGGGAGATGTTCATTAATTAAGACTGTTATTGTATGGATATGCATGACTAAATTAGCGTACCATTTTTAAGGCAATGTTCCTAGCAATCCTTGTCATCCAATATGCGGAATGTACAAATTTATCATATTACATTGTCCACATTGTTTGCAGAGTCTTGTACTTAATGAACGTTTCATGTTTTGCCAAAATTTTCTGATGCTCAATTTATTTAAAAAGAGTTATGCCGCTGATTTATTACTTTATCAGCCTTTTCATACTGGTCCTCAAGTATATACGGGCAATTTCAAAGGTAGGGATTTGTTCGTCTGATTTTTTTTTGTTTCTAAAATGAATTTTTGGCAGTGTATTTCTAGCCCATAGATCCCATCAGCTAAAATACAAAAGCGACTAAAAAGATATGCATTTTTATGCTGGCTGGATTGCTAATTTTTTTATAGATGATGCAAAAAAATGCATGCGTGAACTTAGCAGCAACGTGCTATCCATTAGTAATGTAGGCATTTAAATTTAAATATTCAGGTTTTCAACTAGTCATGCATTATGGAGCACCCTGCTCCCAAATCTCCAATCTCGATATCCATTTTAAACGTGAGCTCCCTCCTTACATTCCAGCCCAGTCAGTTTGGAAGAGGGTATCAAACCAAACTTGAGGAGTGAACCCTGATAGTCCTCGAGTGCAAAGTAAACAGAAAAGTCGCAATAAAAGTAATAAAAAGGGAAACTAGGAAATCTATATTACACCTTCCACCTTGAAAGGCTAATAATATACATATATTGAGAAACAAAACAAGCGTGGTGGAGGGAGGTGACGTACGTTTATTTTGTGAAACCAAAAGTCGTTTAATAAATCATTGAATGACAAGCACACTATGTGGCGTCGCGTCAGAGAAAGGAAAGAGTATTTTCACGCTATTGTCACCTGCTGGGATGCGGTCGTGTGCTCACTCTATAACTGAAATTTACGCTTATTTATTAAAAGTGCTGGCTGCAGATCAAGTACATATATATAACTAGTGGGTCGTGTCAGGGGTACTTCGTCACTTCGGAATGAAATTGCAATGCAAATTTTTTCCCCCTCTGAATGACTGTCTTGTCACATATTCCATTAAGGATGGCTGGTCCCATGATATCCCTAGTCATTTTCAGCACTTCATACATTCTCTCGATGAAAATAAATTTTGTTGACGAGATTTTCACGAAATCCCAATTGTTACAATGAGAGGCTTGATACCCGTCAGACACCTTGCTTTTAAAGATGGGAGACAAAGGATATTGTGAAAATCCATTGTCCACCTCTTCGATCTTCTTTTTTCAAAAAAAACTTGTAAATATGGAGGGATATATGCTTTAATGCTCAGTCTAATGGATAAATCCATGTTATTACTATAAATACTACATAGGTTATGGATTGATCAAACATACAAATCTACTATTATTACAGCACATCTGTGCAAGCAAAAGATGATTTATGAATAGGGACTGGGATGATGATGAAGAGGAAATTGGGCTGAATGAATAATCTAGTCAGTGTATAATGGCTCCAAAACAAATTTCAGATTCAGAAGAGGTGCCAACTGCCAAATAAAATCACTGTCCATCTGACTAACCATCATGATCCATTTGGCCTACCGCATTTTCTATGCCGCATAAAACTTCATCTTGAAGTCTGAAGGTCATCATCATCATCATGAGCATTATTATCGATGGCAGTGATTCTTCAAGTACCTTCCATAACGAAGTTTTTTTGTGTATTCAAAGCCAAAAAAAAGTTGCAAAACTTGCCATGTAGTCAAAACAAAAGTACCACCATATGGCCGTTCAAGATGTCAAGAATGTTGGATGATCTTATTGTGCTCATGTAAGGAGCATTCAAAGCAGAGAAATCTTCAAGAGACGGAGCACACAAATTCCGTCCATTTTGTCTTCTTCAGAATAATTGTCCAAAGGAATAAAACCCCATTTTTTCATATATTTTACTTGCTTTTGACCCCAGAGGGATATTCCTTTTTTCATTTTAAGCATATGTTCCTTTCTGAACCCAGCCGAAGACTGAAGTTCGCATAGTCAATATTTAATAATAAAATAATATATGTTTTATTCCCAAAGTTTGATTTCAATTAATGTTTTATGGTTTCATTCCCCCCTCTTTTCCCTGGGATATTGGCAAAAGTTTTGCAGCTGCTGTAAAAATGGAAAATGTTGTTTATCCAAGGTTTTTTTCTGGGAAATATATCGGTAAACAGGATTCGGGGATAGATGCCCTATAAATGATATATGTATTTCCTCATATGTTCAATATTTGGGAATTGTATTTATTTATTTCTATTATGGATTAGTATAAATGGAGCATATAAGGTAGTACAGAAAACAGTCCTTAGAAGAAAACTTTCCTCTTGTAAAAATCGATTAATCATGTCTGTGGAACATGATCCCGTGGGCTTCCTTCTCAAGATCCATTTCTCCATTGTTCACGCTTCCAGATTATATTACAACCATTTCCTTTTCATGAGGTCGCCGATCATCCTCATCGTCCTCGCCAGGATGCTCGTGTATTGGTGGAATCAAGGAGATTCCACCATTGTTTGCAAAATTAATCAGTTCTCCTGGAAGGCAGAAAGAGTTGGATGGGTTTCCATTTTCCATCATTATTCCGGTAAAATGATATCTCCCAGGATTCTGACTAATTACTTGGGGACTAAAAGATGATGATATAATTGATTTCTATATCATGCTAAAAAACTTCACTTGCTGCCTGTTCGGTGAGTCCAAAACTTTCCTCCCAGCTATACCGCTCATTGTTCGACTGGATCTCAGAGATGGGATGAAGCTGGTGGCGCAAATAATTATGAAAAAAGGTATGGATTTCAATTGCCAGAAAGGCCATAACTGCCACCATATTGTCCGCAGCATACAGGATATAAGATGTTGATATCGTGTCGACGCAGCCAACTCTGGAGTATTATTATTATTATCAATTGCTTAATCCTATAATAGCCTCTATTCATAGATTGCTTTTCTGTTCTGTGGCTTTTTTATACTGTATTTCAGGACAAAGAAAGGAATATTTGAGCCATATAGTTAGGTAGTGGGTAGGAAACACTCGAAAATAAAAATCTGGATTACGCTATTACCGTTCCGGACAGGAAATAGAGCGCTTGTGTTCCTTTATTGGCTATCTTTGTTCACAAATAAATCTCGGAAGAGATGTGTCGTTTTGCTGTTCTCATTTTATATCCCACTCTATAGCAGATCTTAATCTAATATATGGCCAACCTCCCACCAACCACCACCTTCATCTTTTCACTTTCCAATACTTTTTCACTCTTCGCTTCTCCTTCCCATTCCAAGAATTTGAGGACTCTGCTGGAAAAGAATGCAAGCCAGAGTGGCACCATTGGCATCAACATCATCATCATCATCATCATTCCCATATCTTCTTCCTTTCAAGTTCTTTCCGATTCTTCTAGCGGGTTAGATATCTCAAGGACAATGGGTAACAATGGAAATTCCGAGATCACTTTTGGTACAAGGACTCCGATATTATACACAACGTATGTGTAAACTCGTAGATGATAGCAGCTCTACATTTTCACTATGAAATCATATCATGACATGAGATTCCAAAAATGCTCTTAAATTGACAAATATCCGCGGTCTTACAATTTCAATTTGAAATATTTGCAAGCATGGTCGGTTGCGGAATGAAAGACATAACAGCAAACCAAGTTACAAAAGTAGAAATGCATTTTGGGGCTTAGTGAGACTGGCGTGCTAAAATATCGGCAAAAATATGTATGTTTTATTTTAGAGAACCATATTGTACATTTAAGTCAACGTGTTAAAATTTCATTACTGGGATTTCGTTATATTTTACAACTTACTTAAAATGGCAATGGCGAAATATTATAGTAAGTTATTTATTCTAACTCTCTTCGTTAACAATTGCTACAAACTAAACACATCGCGGTTATTCCTTGTTGCAGGCTGGTAGGACATAGCAGGTGTTTTATCTTGCATCTGGATATGATGATCTATGATAAGTATGATGACAACATGTTTTGATACTACCGACAGTTTATGCAAGTATTTCAAGTTGATCTTAATGCCGCGATATGTATTTCAGCATTTTCTTGACTATTTATTTATGACGTTAGGAATGAAATATTAAATTTCGCCCCTTTCATACGTTATTTGTGGATCAATAAGTGTAATACGGAACTTTTTGGAGATATTGCAAATATTTTAAAAACATCGGAGGAATTTCGTTTGATCCTATTTAATACTGAGGGTTCTTTTGCATGACTAGATATGAACTTGATGAAGAGGTTAATATGAACAGAGCAAGCACGAAAGTCAAATTTCTTGCTGGTCCAAGTTTCACTTGTATCTTCACCATTTACTAGAACTGTCAAAGAAGAAACTCAATATGTTGTTGGAAGCATTTGGAGTAAAATCTTGGACAAAATAATATATGCAAAATGTTTTCACAAAGTTGCGAAAGCTAAAGTGCTTTTCCTCAATTGCAATATGAAAAGTTCTCCAAGTAATGTACTAAAGTGCTTAGCTGGCTACCTAAACCCTAGCCAGGTTTTTAAGATGAAAAATTTAGATGCAGTTGCTATACGTGTCTTGAAAATGTAATGCATGCTTCGATAGCAATTTTCAACGAAATAATTATTTCTCGTATATTCAATTTGCATGAATTTCTTATATTCAAGGTAACATGCGAAATGAGCTTAAAAAATGGTTTTGTACTTATGTTCCCTGAAAATCGCTAATTTTCATTTAGTACTTCACTTTGAACACAGTTTATATGTATCGTTGGTAAATCATATTTCAGATCATAGCCTGTAACATAAATACTTTAGTATGTTTTTCTCGTTTCGGGTACTCACTGAAACGCAAACAAATTCAACGCCATCATGCATTAGGAAAAAGTGTTTGAAAACGGGCCAACATGTCATCCCATATTATGTTTTGAAGAAACCGTAGAATGATCATGGGAAGATCCTTTAGTCCGTTAGTCCGTGATCTGCAACTATCACTTAAGTCCTTTTCAATTGTAAGTGGAGTATACCATGCACTCAATTTCAGTCAGTTCCATGTCAGTGCAGACATTTTTGACTTTTAAAGGATTCTTTTCTTTTTTTAAAGGAATCTTTTCTTTTTTTATTTATTTATAACTGCCTTTGCATTGAAGCGCTATCAGTGATTATTAAAAATTGCCATGAAGGTACAAAATTGAACGTTTTTGACTTGTTCTTTTACTATAATAACCCACATCTATAGTTACTCAAGTCGATTTTTCATACTATTCCCACATTTGGTGGCGTACAGCGAAATTCTTCCAGATGCATTTTAGAGATATACATGCAGCGCAAAGCTCTTCTATCAGTAAAGCTGGAGAAAGCTCTTCTAATCCCAGGTCGAAAAGTTTCTGTTTGCTGCAGAATTAGATGAGAATTATGTTTATTGATCTAACCAACTTGGAATCACAAACATTCCAGGCTATCACAATTATCTTATATTATGTTTCATGAAGTAGCAAAGAATGGGCTGAAAACGGAAAGTCGACCCATTTCTATCCATAAATTTATTACATTATTCGAACTTCAACTGCCTGTTCTTTATGCCATATTTGTCAACAAATTGAAAAGGGGAGAAACCCAAAACCTTGTTTTGCAAAGGTTTAGAAAGGTTATTTACGAAGAAGGAAACGATCCATACTTCCTTATTTATGTCAAATCCTTGATCCAGACTACTGATCCGCTACTATCATCATGTTAAGCTAGACAAAGCATGATCTCAGATTTATCAAACCAGAAGAAAGTACGCATTTTTGCTCAGCAAATTGATCTCTTATGTAAATCATCCTTTCAGTCTAGCTATAGAATTACGTAGTGTGTTGTGAATGAAAAAATACACGCTTGCAATAAAACATTACAGGAAATCTTCTCATAAAATTATTTTCCTAACGAAAATTGAAAACCATGTTTTTGCGATTTAATTAAGCTACATAAAGTTGACATTAATAGGTTGCACGTTTTTTGCAACGTGCTTCAACTCAACTGTACAAAATACCCGTTTGGAAGAATTTATTCTGGTTTAGCTCACTGATTCCAAGAAATCATTATGGGGTAAATGGATATTAAAGTTGGCTATGTACATTGGAGCCAAGTACCTATATTATATATGATGTGCCTTTTGAACAGCTTCCTTTCTTTCAATTTCTATATTAAATACATCTGAATTATTTACATTTTGTGCATAAATTGTGCCCGGGTTCTGGGAGAAAGGCTTGTCATCCCAAATCCAAGGTGTCAGGTTGTTGCTAATAACTTTGCCCCTTCTGCCTTCCTAAAAAGAGCGTAACTCGAGCAGCATTTCCATTTCATTGGATCGTCGTCTATTTATTTTCTCCTTCTGTCACTTCACTTCACCATGGCAAGAGTCGTAATTTTCCCCTCTCAAGGGCGCGCTCTGTCATAATCATCAATCTGTCTTGGAATACTTTACCCTGAACTTTTTGTCACCAAGTGGTTGACTTGTGAATTGTGAAGTTGGATAAGTTAAATAAATACACGTCTTGCTACATTATATCCCTACGAAGGATTTGAGTAGTGTCAAATGGAGAAACTCTGCTCTGCCATGCAATGCACGTGAGTGATGTGTGGCAATGGGGGTACGGCGAGGATCATTACATTGATGAAAATCAGTGAAAAGGAATGAAGAATGAAATGAAATTTTCTCCTCCTTCTTGGGTATTCATCTCGTTTGTATATATATCCAACCTACCAGAACTGTGTATGGAAAGGAGGACTAGCGAATCCAACAATTTATGACCCTCCCTGAAAGTTTATGCACCTTAATGTGCTCTCCTGGGATCTGAAGGAATAAACACGGGATGACAAGAGTGTAATATTTTGAAGGCTCAAGACAAATGACAAAATGCAAATACATGGGATGATGGCAGGCACATTTGAAACTAACTTTCACTCGAAGACACGAGTATAACAGCTCGTAAAATTTAGTTTGGTCAAACAGGGATAACGACGTGATGCTGGGAGCTTTTGAAGAAATTTGCTATGAAAGTGATTCCAGTAGTAAATGCTCAGGTTGGGAGTAGCATGATTAAATAATTTTTTATAGAGTATAAGAATAATTCAAGAAGTTGCTAGCTCTACTTCCTACAAACATCAAAGCTTTCGTCCGGCCTATAGATCGTTTATAGTTTTTTAGGCTGTTGTGCTAATTTGTAAGGAATCAATTAGGGAAATGGGAGCATAAATAAAAGCTGTCAAACTCATTTTTCAAGATTTTCCTTCTGCTCCATCAGGATAATTACACATCAAGCCTTTTACTTTGGTATCCTGCATTTTCAGTTTGTAGGTTGAATAATTTCATTGGCATCGTGTTTTTTTGGCTTCATACATGGTCATATTAAATTCAATTTGCTATGTATAAGATTCTTTTGGAGTGTTGTTGTCGCTCTCTATAACAAACTGTATTAGAATGGGCGAACATGTGGAAAAATTCGAGCAGTATTAACTTGTTCATTTGATTTGACACGAATGACAAAATAACTACCGTATTCTTGCGAATTGCGGATCCGTACTATAATAAATTTTTCCAGTTTCTCACCCATGTTTTTTTTAGTAATTTTGGATCTGAAAACTGATTTTAGACTTTCTCCGTTGCTTCTGAGCAATTTTTGCTACTTTTAACATAATATTTTTGCCTCTGAAGCATTTCCACAAGACAATTTACCCAGATATTCTAAACCCGCGTTGTACATGTGAAAATACGGTATTTAGTATAGGACATTGCAGCTTCAATATGTACAAATCAATAACCAGACAAATATATACAAGACTTGCAAAATGCTCTTCTTCCGCTGACTTACTACCCAACTGCACACTTCTGGAGCTGATAGCTGATGCGCTGGAATGGCATGCAAGGTCATCCCTTTCTTATATAACTAAATGATAGGAAATATCCGTACTTTTATATGAAATGTCGAAATGTTCTACTTTCTATACTTAAGTATTATTGATGATGCTTTCTGGCTGGATACAGGATGATCTACAATGAACACTTTATAAAAAGGCATTTGCTTGTACGAACAAAGAGTTGGCTTAATGATGTCATGATATTCAGGAGATCTATATCAGGGAAAGTGAAAAGACTCTGGAGTTCTCTACAAGCGATTTTATTTGTTGCTGCTACCCATGATAAGGTCTCTCCTTTCTCCCTGCAATATATAATTTTAGCTAGCTATTGCTATGAGGCTATTTATCTCTGGCATTGAAAGTCCTCAAAGGGCAAGCACGTGGTTGTAAATACATCCAAAATAGCATTCCTACTGCAATAACAGGACTCCAAGTTATGTCCATATTGTTCACCCCATCTCCATCAACAACGCGATTCATTTAATTTCGGATGTCTTACCAGACCGGGTTCAATGTGTGCTGCTATGCAGCTCAGGTTTTACTTTCGTTAGTTACGTAATATGCCCAGTATCGTTGGAGTAGTAGGCAGGAGAAGAGGAAAGTCTAAAAAACGAAGGAAATGGGATGATGACTCATCCTCTCCGCTACCCCGTCTGCTTCATACAAACTTTCATTTTTTCGATTAGGCCTGTTGTTGTTGGCGATGATGATGATGTATCTAGAGCAGCATGTATTTACCTAGCGAGAAGGCTGAACGAAAAAGCTGTATAGTTTCGGGTAGGGTGATGTTTTTTTGAAGGAAAAAAACATTCAGCGTGTAGAACAGACTCACTTGTTCTCTCGACTTTCCCATAATCTCGTTATCTACCTAGTTTTAACCCATTTTATAAGTTTATTTTTTAACTACAAATAGGATTTCATGCAGAGAGGAAATTGGTAAATGTTGCGTAGGAGTCAGTCTACTGAGTCTACATCCTACTTCATACTTGAAGAATTAAATTATAATCATTTTGAAGAAGGGAAAGATGTTCATATTCTACATTCAATACCCCTTCAAGCGTCTCCTTCTATCATCTTGAAGTAATTCCGTGAAGTGAACGGATATTACTTAAGGAAGACGTAGATGATAGTCTTTCATCATCCTACAAGCACTTGTTATTAAGAGACAGACGTCTCAAGATGATACCTTTTAGATGGTGGCATATACTTGAGTAGTTCGGAGAAAGGATATAGCCATCCTAGACATTTCACTAATTATTAATCAGTCTCCTTGCAAAACTCGTTTACAAAAATATCCCAAGTTGAAAGGAGATGAACATGGTCTGGTTAGCCAGACCAAGGCGTGGAGAATTAAATTAGAGAGAATCAATATCTCCCTTATTTTTATGGGTAATTTCATATCCATACAACTAGGGTATTGAATAATCTGTCAAAGGAACTTTTCAAACAAAATCAGTCCTTTCAACTACTCTACCCACTGACAACCTCGTCTTGCATTAGGTATTTTAATTGGCTTTTACGGTAAAAAGTGATAGATATTAAATAAATAAGTATGTATTTCATGTAAGTCATACGTAGGAGTTTGTGTTTCATTTGTATCAGAGGAATACTTAGGGAATTTCTTTCATAACTATTATTGGGACACTTGAGATAAATTTGGATTTCAGTGGGCTGACGAGGGATACGTAACGCAAGGCATGTACATAGGGGATTCCTTTACAATTATTACCAAGGTATTCAATAGTCGTAGGGCCAAAATTGGGGGGAGAACAGTATATTTTCCTTGTGCTATTTGACATCAGACTTAATTTTTGAATCTTATGATTTTAAAGTCAATTAGACTTACGTAAAAGTGGACTTGCAATTTCAGCGCTATCAGTCAACATATTATTGTGTATTATTTACGTGTAAGTATGCATTTGGATGGTGATTAGATTTGGTACTAGTTTCAGGAGAATTGCGTTAGTATCGGTTATGCGATTCCTCGTGAGAATTTGGGAGCATCAGCATCTGTACAAAAATGCAAGTAATCCGAGTGGGAAGAAAATGCTTGATGATACATTCTTGATTTATATGTCGGAATAATTTGTCTAAAGTATGCAGTGAAGTAGAACGATAAATTCAAAGGAAAAAGCATAAACTATCCATGATTCTGATTACACATAACTGCGATAGCATATCACTGGAAATTCATTAGAAAGCCATTCATAATCTTATTTCTCATATCTTAAGACGTGGAAAGTAATAATGTAGATTATGGGGGTATTGTTCCAGAATCCTCCCCAAACATAAAATGAAAAGAAAGTCTCATCGTCATCAGCATCATCATTACTGCTTCCTTCGCAAATGAATTCCAGTCCCTATTATTAACGCAGCTCAATAAAGCTGCGTTTATAAGATCCCTCTCCTCTCTGGGAGAATGTCCGTTCGCGTCCGTTCGCGAACGGACATTTCCGAAAAAAGTTTCTCCGATTTGGTTGAAACTTAGTACACTTATGTAATCGGGGGCGGGGAGCAAAATGTATATATTAGAATTTCAAAATTTGCATAAACAGTTGATTTCTGAACATCACCGATTTGGATGAAACTGGGTATACTTATGTAGTCGAGGGTGGGGAACACAAAACCCAACCCAAATATTAGAATTTTAAAATTTGCATAAACAGCTGATTAATCAGCTGATATCTGACCACCGAATTGGATGAAACTCAGTATATAGAGGTAATCGAGGACGGGGAATACAACCCACATTAGAAATAGTAAATTTACTATTATATTCAATTTTATAATTCATATTTCAAGTATCGCAATCAGCTGACACATATATGGAAATTGAGGGGACGCAGCGGAGCTGCGTTCCTCTCAATTTTACGTGTGGAATTTATTTGTTTCTATGTATTCAATTATGGAAATATTTTCTCCTTTGTGCTCATTTGGAAAAGAATTTCCTTCTGTGTGGGCCTAGCAGAAGGCCTCGCCTCGCCTAGCAAGGAGACGAATTATATGAGAACTGGTGGAGGTTGACTACGAAATCATTCAAGTTGCCCCATATGCCAATGTATCTGATTCGTAATGGTAATTGCATGCTCACTTCTTATTCTAATGGTTGAAGCAGAGTGAACAATTAATTCCGGCATTTGTTTAGCTTCCTACATCCCAAAGAAAGCGATAATGATAATATTCATAGGTACGTACATGTAATAATGGCGGCTGTATCCCCAAGTGAATGTGGAGTAAATATAAGCTATGCTTGAGACGTAATGTTTTGGAATGGTTACCGGAGAACAAATATATTGCCATAGGGAGCCATTTCAATCCGCTATTAATTGAATTAATTGCGCATACTTTTATTTGAGTAGAAATGTCAGGGTTGAAATAATGTTCTTAAATAAAATGAGACTAGAATGGGAATTTGTGTTCTTGCTTTGAAAAATTATTACGTACATATGTTATGTTCAACTAAAATATACACATCAAATCTAATATTTTTCCGGCTAAAATTAATTAAATGATGTCCTACTGGGTGTAAAATTTGTTTTAAGAAAGTTTTCGTTTTATCAAAAATGTCCCATAGCATTAACGAGTAGAACGAGTTTTACTTTTGTAAAAGTATGTGAAATCACTAATGCAAAAATAGTTCAGATCTTTCAGAACTTTTGGAATAATTTAAACGAATTAAATTGCATTCCATTGGTATTATTCCGAAAATAGTCGGAAAAGGGAAAATAAAGAAAGGAAGGTCGGAGGTTGTACCTCTGCATACTAAATTGGCTAGTTTGTTTCCGGAAATTATGTATCAACGCGTATTTTTCTTTATTTGGAATCACTTGCTTTGCGTTTTTGAATTTCTTCCCCTTCTTGTTGCTTTAAACTGTAAGATTGGCAAAGGAGGCCAAATTAAGTTTGTAAGAAGGTCTGTGATGCTCACATTCGACCTAATTTAAAATTATGGGTAGTTTTCCATTTTCATCTGTTTCCATTAAGTTGAAACATGTATGATAAATTTGTGTAGGATAGCTCGGCTTATCATAGAACTTTACCAACTTTCCGTACAAAGGCCTTTATAAAACTCTGTTTTCAATATGCCCCGATATAAACCCGAGTTAAATTAATCCGGACAGTAATTTCAAGCATACTGACATGAGACTAAAGGCCACATTTCACTTTGAAATTTCGGGTCTAAAAGAATGCTTGCCCATTGTAAAATCATAGCAGCATAAGATACCCCGAAAGACGTACTTGTGTGAGTGCCCTAAGTGAAAAAGCGGAACAAAAAAGTGGAAAGGGAAAAGAAGGATCCCAGCATCCAACATTGTCCTCCAACACATTACAGACACAAAAGGTCGAAAAAGTGGAGAACACAAATTAAATTTTACTACTCAAGCATTTGACAAATATGGAAAGAATTGGCAAAGAAGCAAATAGCATGAATGGGGAAAACGAACCCCTAAGCATACGGGACCACCAGAATTTTTATAACGACCTCCGCGCCATACCACATGAATAGATTATATGTTATTCGGGACATAATGGGAATGAGATGAGAGTTAAACCACTTTCCCCTTTTTCATTGAAAACATAGATGCTAGATTAAGAAAAGGGATGTACGTATTTATCAAAGTTACGGACAAGGATTAAATGTAAAAAAAAGGATGCTAGATGCACACACATCTTTGAATAGGTGGCCATAGGTAGACCCGACTGACTTGGCACTATTAAAATATCCATAAGGCTGACTCCAAACAGATATTTATTAACGCAGCTCAATAAAGCTGCGTTTATAAAATTCCTCTCCTCACTGGGAGAATGTCCGTGCGTCCGTGCG
>JAQGAH010001470.1:0-14080 GCA_034696885.1 Lepidocyrtus paradoxus
AATTTTACATGTATTTTATACGATGCTGTAGCATAAATCCAACTCAATTTTACATGTATTTTATACGATGCTGTAGCGTAAGTCTAATGCTACAGCATTGTATAAATCCATGGATTCTTATGCTACAGCATTGTGTAAATCCATGGTTTCTTATGCTACAGCATTGTGTACATCCATGGTTTCTTATGCTACAGCATTGTGTAAATCCATGGTTTCTTATGCTACAGCATTGTGTGAATCCATGGTTAATTTCTGACCCCTACATCAGATTAGCTGGCTTATAATAGAGATAGTTAAGGATAGCTAATTAGCATAAACAGCTGATAATGATTTATGGTTACTTCGGAACACATGATTAAAGAACAAAATTACTTTATTACGCTGCTCAATAAAGCTGCGTAATAGGATTCCTCTTCTTCTGGGAGAAATGTCCGTCCGTGCGTGCGTCCAAAAAAGTTTCCCTGATTTGGATGAAACTTAGCACATATATGTAATCGGGGGTGGGGACCACAACCCACCTATTAGAATTTCAAAATTTGCATAAACAGCTGATTTATCAGCTGATTTCTGACCATCACAGATTTGGCTGAAACTTAATATACATAAGTAATCGATTACGGGGAACACAATCCGCATGTTAGAAATAGCTAATTAGCATAAACAGCTGATATGCAAATAAGCTGAGTTTTTACCATCACCGATTTGGCTGAAATTCAGTATACATAGCTAATCGATTACGGGGAACATAACCCGCATAGTGAAAATGGGTGATTTGCATAAACAGCTGAGTTACAGCTGATTTATCAGCTGATATCTCAAATTTCACCATCAATATGGAGCTGTGTTCCTTCAATTTTAGCGGGAATTTATTTTACTCGAGCAATCGAGTATTCACTATACTCATCAGGAGGAATCCTTAGAACAAAAGAATAAGGAAAAACACTCCGAAATGTTGAATTAAAATTATGATTAAGCTCGATTTAAATTAAGAGTAAAGCCACAGGAAAACACCCTATTTTTAATGTACCACAATTTTAAACGTCTGTGGCATGGAAGGCATATACATTAATTTTGAATATTTGATGCATCCTTATGAAAAAGCATATGCTCTTTAACTCTGTTTGGAGTAAAAAAATCTGACCTACCCCCTCCCCACAGTTTAAATTTTAGTATTTAAAAACGTCGTAGCTGCTATGTCCATGCCCATTCCAACGAAAAAAAAACTCTATCTGAAAGAGCATAAAAAATTACGTATAAAATCGCGAATAAAAAATGGAATGCATATGGACATAAGGTCAGGGTCAAATTGAATTTTAAATACAAAGTAACATGGAGTGACAAAATGAGAGTTACGGTCAGTTGATACCGACCGTAATCAACCTAATAAAGACCGTAGTGTCGTATTTAAATACAAATAAGTACGTAAAATAGAAAAACATTACCATATTTAGCCCCCGGGGGAAGGGTTACTCATTTGAACTGATCATGGATAAAACAGCTGATTACCCTCTGGGGGGCTAATTGGGGAAGGGGTAATTAGTCAATTATATTTCAAAATTACAAATTTAATTATATTGTGTGTATTTATATACAGTTATGCTGCTATGTATATTTAAATATGTCGAGATTTAAAAAAAAACAGTTGGTTACCCCCGGGGGCTAATTGGGGTTAATTAGTCAATTATGGTTTAAAATTACAAATTTGATTTTATTACATGTATTTATATATCGTTATGCTTTTATGAATATTTAAATATTTCGAAATTTAAACAAACAGCTGGTTACCCCAGGGGGCTAATTGAGGTTAATTAGTCAATTATGGTTTAAAATTAAAAACTTGATTTTATTACATGTATTTACATACTGTTATGCTTTTATGTATATTTAAATATTTCGAAATTTAAACAAACAGCTGGTTACCCCAGGGGGCTAATTGAGGTTAATTAGTCAATTATGGTTTAAAATTAAAAACTTGATTTTATTACATGTATTTACATACTGTTATGCTTTTATGTATATTTAAATATGTCGAAATTTAAAAAAAACAGTTGGTTACCCCCGGGGGCTAATTGGGGTTAATTAGTCAATTATGGTTTAAAATTAAAAACTTGATTACATGTATTTACATACTGTTATGCTTTTATGTATATTTAAATATGTCGAAATTTAAAAAAAAACAGTTGGTTACCCCCGGGGGCTAATTGAGGTTAATTAGTCAATTATGGTTTAAAATTAAAAACTTGATTTTATTACATGTATTTACATACAGTTATGCTGTTATGTATATGTGAATATGTCGAAATTAAAAAAAAAACTGGTTACCCCAGGGGACTAATTGGTGGGTAATTGGTCAATTATGGTTTAAAATTAAAAACTTGATTTTATTACATGTATTTACATACAGTTATGCTGTTATGTATATTTAAATGTCGAAATTTAAAAAAAACTGGTTACCCCCGGGGGCTAATTGGGGGGTAATTGGTCAATTATAGTTTGAAGGTAGTAATTTTTATACAATCTATGTTTGAATGCATAGCAATGTATATTTGAATACCCCGAATTAAGAATTGGTAAGCTATTTAATTAATTACAGTACGAGCGGTGATTGGCTAATGGAATTGGGGTATTGCAATACAACGGCCCGCCTCCTCTCACTCAGCGTGTCTGTTTTCCTATGGTTTTTTTTAAATCTTCCATTATTTGTAATTATATAAACAGCCGATATGCAAATCAGGTGATATCTGACCATCACAGAATTGGATGAAACTCAATATACATATGTAATCGAGGGCAGGGAATACAACCCACATATTAGAAATAGCTAATTTGCATAAACAGCTGAAACGTATATGAAAATTGAGGAAACTCAGCGGAGCTGCGTTCTCCTAAATTTTAATAGGAATTTATTTTGAATGTTGTTATGAAATTCGATTGGCCAAACACCAACCCTGACTTCGGCATATGAACACAATCAAAGACTATTGGCGATAAAAATATTTGGCATTGTGTGTGTTTATTAAACATTCTCTGAAAACAATAGGGAATTGTGAAAATTACAGAGAATTACACTGTCACCAGGGTTAAATTAAGTTATATTGAATTGCATGTCTGGTCATCCATTCACTTGTTTATTGAGATTAGAGAAATTTGGCAAATAAATTTTTGGTCATTGCTAATTTTACTGGTGTCGTATTTTACCAATTAATTTCATTGTATTTATTCGTGTATAACCATTCACCGTAAAACAAGCTGCTACTAACAGCTGAAACCCGTGGAAACAACCAACAAAAAGTGGAAAGTTCGAAACGAAAAATCTGATGATCTACTGATCAGCTGCTAATTTTGGGAAATTAATTAAGTGTTTTTATTCAGTCGTAAGTAATTATTATTCAACATCATTAATCATTATCATTAATCATTTAATTTTAATTTGTGACTCCGGGAATTTGTGTTTAATTTGACTTTTTTTTCTCAACAGCTTCAGATTTGAAACCAAGTTAAAACGGAGAGGTCCTACATTAGTCCTTCGATAGATACAATCACAACGGTACAAAATGACCAGTGGGGATGGAAAAGAGGCTGCTGACCTTGCTACCTTGGGGGCAGAAGGTCAAGATGATTTAAATGATTATGCTTATGGCCCCGGTTTGCCGACTATGGAAGACCCACAGTGGTTCGAGCCGGGAACTTTTGTACCTCCTGTTAAAGATCCGGGGCAGTTGACTGGGCCACTTCCGAATGAGGTAATGCGGAGTGGGGATCCTACAGTTTATAAGCAATATATGTGTCGCAGCTTCGCTATTGGACAGTGCAATGAGGGGCCGATTTGCCCATTTTCTCATGGAAAACCGCACGAGGAAGGCGCATTTTTGTGGAAAACGGCACAACGTTATCCATTCTTGGACCCCAATCCTTCGTGGAACCCAGCCATGACGGCCGCAGCGAGTGGTGTTTTCAGCTCACCCTCATTTGGAATGTACTACATGGAGCCAGTACCGAAATGGGGCCCTGGATCAGCTGTCCGACCCCTGTACGTACGACAACCGTACCTGTACGAGAATGCATTTAACTGGATGAATCCTGCTCCCTATTTGACCTACATACCGCCGTATAACTATCAAGGAGCATGTAAGGTTTTAAAATTAAAGAATACGTTTCAATTTATCTTATATAGTTGAAATGAATTTTAAATTAATTAGTTTATTAATTAATTAAGTAATTAATTAGATCATATTAAAACATTTAATGTTTTCTTTGGTAGATTTGGCGACGCCAGCACCAGTGAACTCAACAGTGAATACTGTGATGTACAACGGTATGCTATGGAACAAGCAAGCTCTCCAGGGTATTACTATGGAAGCATCATGGTGGCCATCAACTCAAGCGGGAATTTGGACAGGAGCCTCATCCCCTAACATGGAGACAAACTACTATGATGGAAGGAAGCGTCGAGTGCCCCAGAAGCATTATCGAAAACGCCGAGACTATCCTGACTCTTATCGAATGAAAACCACCCCGGAGGATTTGGCAAGATCCCGCTGGTCTGTACCTGCATATGAGCAGGGAGCATCCTCAAATAGACGAGCTTATGGTCGAAACAGGAATCCAGTCATCGCAAACACACCACCTCGATATCGACAGCGAAATTTGGCTCCAAAGAAAGTTGTCGTGGCAAAAGCTCCAGAACCACCTGTATTCATTAGGGGCGGTGACGATCAGTGGCCTACCCTTGGAGCGGACAAAGACAGCAGCAACATCAAATGCGTTTGGATGAAGCCTCCAGCGAAGCCCAAAGACCAAGTAGAGGAGTCTCCAAAAGCCAACAAAGATGATGGATCCAAATCTGCGAGTGTCGACAAAGAGGATGAAGCCAAATCTCCGAAAGCCGACAATGATGATGAAGCCAAATCTCCGAAAGCCGACAATGATGATGAAGCCAAATCTCCGAAAGCCGACAAAGATGATGAAGCCAAATCTGCGAGTGTCGACAAAGAAGATGAAGCCAAATCTGCGATTGCCGACAAAGAGGATGAAGCCAAATCTGCGAGTGCCGATAAGGATGATGAAGCCAAATCTGCGAGTGCCGATAAGGATGATGAAGCCAAATCTCCGGGAGCCGACAAAGAGGATGAAGCCAAATCTGCGAGTGCTAAGCCCTCTGACCAAGGCCCTAAGAAGTTATCTTACCGGGACATCATGCTCAAAAACAAAGGCCATAACTAATACAAAACTAATTCTAGATCCTACTTTCATTCTTCTCACAATCCTACCCTTTAAATGCGTATAGTACTAACCAATCTCTGAAATTGTTGATTCTTTATAAATGTCTGTCATTTTAAGAACTGTCTTTTACTAATAACTATGATTTCCCTATAATCATTCTTAAAATATTTCCAAGTATGAAATCTAAATTACGTAGCATAGTTCAGGAAAGTACAGGTGCTTAGGACATTGCTCATTTGCGATCCATGTCCAGCTCCTCTTTGTCTACCATCAAGATTTTTCTGAAGCTAAAGCCAAGTATGAAAGCGTCTGTAAAAAAAAAAGGTGTATAAATTTGTTGTTGATGTTTTGCCCCGTCTGTGGGCCCACATGTAGCATGTACGTAAGTAAATTCGTTATAATTCTGTTGAAAAAAAACTATTTGTTTGCTGTGTGTTCTGAATGGATCATATGTTGCGTTCTTTCCCTTGTGCTACGTGTGTTAATGCATTCAACACGGGGTCGTTATTTAATAACAATAGCTATCTTTTTTTAGTATGTAAATCTTAAATTAGTCATGGGTTTCTGGACTTATCTTAATATCAGCTAAAAGGTAAAAGTGTACAATATATTAAGGTAGTGATTTAAGAAAGCTCTAGTTTCATTTGTTGCCTGTATAACTGGGTTTCGGAACATCAACACCAGCAGCGAAGGACCTTCACATAACAAGCGTTCTAGGTTGTTGTCTTAACTTCACAAAATTTTCGGAGCATGAAGGGGAAGATTTATCTTGTAGTCTTTTCTTTGAGTCTCTAATGAATCGAGTAATAAGGTATTTATGAAGTGTGAGTTGGTTATTGATTTTAATGATTTTTATCATATTTCTAACTTTATACCTAGTTTAATGCAGTAATACCTAGATAAAAAAAAGTTTAAGCATATTAAATTATGTTATAAGCTATTAATACTAACTGTAAAATTTGAATAGGCTACAGTAATCTAAATGTATAGGGTCTGTTAAAGTCTGTTTGATGAGCCTTGCGTAGACTATAGTTTTCTGATGGGGGGGTTGTGTGTAAAATTTGATTATAGCTAATTACAACACATTTCTATTTTTATTGCCCCCATTCCCTTTATTTCTTTCTTTTGAATAAGTCTAATTATTATAATACAAAGGGGCTCATCGAGTTACATGGGTGGGTTTCACGTGGTATCTTATCACTTCAACTACTATAGAAACTATATTAGGCGTTCTGCTAGGCTGCGACAAGCCAAGCCTATAATAAAAGGATAGTTTTTTTTGTGATATGAAAGGTTTTGGGCACTGTTCCAGCATGACACTTAAGAAGAAATTGCTCATTATTCGTAGGGATTTGCTGAGGTGACATATCCGCGTCATCATATCAGGATGAAATTTTTTGGCTCACGGTTTAGGGTTTAAGAACCAAATTTTAAGTGTTCAAAAGGTATTCCAACAAAAACACTGACAAAAAAAAACATTTTTCTCATTGGAAGTTATAGCAATGGAGTTGTAATATTCTCTATGTGAAATACGTACATAGACTATTATAAGCGCATTTTGAAATCTAGATAGCGTAAGTTTATTGAATTTACTATTTTATGTACGTTTTACAGTTATTCATAAATTAGTTAGTAATGATGGTGTTAGCTCCTAGGTATAGGCAATTGAAAGTTGATTAAGTGAAGGATCATAAATTGTCTTTCTATTTTTTTTATTATTTCAGGGGCCAAATTGCTTGGAATTATCAATGGTGCTTCTGAGAAGGGTCATCCATAAGTGAGTTAACGGTGCTGGACAGTTCTTTCGCATAGTGGCCGAGCTAGCGTTGGGGAAATGAAGAACCTTAAATCCATGAATGAATAGAGTATGTAATGAGGTAATGTTTTTAATTCGTACGTCATTCGTAACGTTTTTCACCTTCACGGTTCAGTTTTATATAGGACAAGACGATTCGTGTTCAAATGCTTTAAGAAGTGGTCGTGTTTTAATTAGTAACCTTTGTTTCTTCTGTTACAGATCTCAACTTATCTAAACGATTTTCATGGAGACTTTGAATCGTTCCTTTTCCAAAGTACAAGAAGCAAACTAAATTTCTTAAAGCAGTATCAGTAGCTGGAGGACGGATCGTGACATGGCTCGAGACGAAAATGACGATATTCTTCCCGATCAGGATGCTGCAAAGGAATTTTATGCGAAATATGAGCCAAAGGAAGTTTTGGGGAGGTAATCCTTGCAATTTTATTATTTAGCATAGTACGGAATAATTTCATGGACACTACTAACTGGACTCTTTTTAACAGAGGCATAAGTTCGACTGTGAGGAGATGTGTTGAAAAGGAAACTGGAAGGGAGTATGCTGCAAAAATCATTGATCTGAGCAATGAGGACACTAATGCTCATACAGTACGAGAATCAACGATAAGTGAGGTTAATATATTACGTTTGGTCGCAGGACATCCGTACATAAGTGAGCAATTTCCAAATATTCTTTTTACCTAATTATGTCATTTGTATAATGGGATGTAACACTAGTAATACTAAATAACACATGTTTTTTTTAATTATTTCAGTTGAACTGCATGACGTATTCGAAAGCAATACGTTTATCTTCCTAGTGTTCGAACTATGTCGGAATGGAGAACTCTTTGATTATTTAACCAACGTTGTAACTTTATCAGAAAAGAAAACTAGGTAATGAAATTGTGATCCAATATATTTAATTCCCATATATAGGTATATATGTAGTTAACGAAGTAGTGAATTTTGTAACCAGTGATTACATTTATATTTTCATTTTCAGGTACATTATGAAACAGCTTTTAGAAGCTCTGGAACATGTTCATAGTAAAAGTATTGTCCATAGAGATTTAAAGCCGGAAAACATTCTTCTCGATGACAATTTTAATGTTAAGCTTACGGACTTTGGGTTTGCAAAAGCTCTGCAGGCAGATGAGAAGTTGTTTGGTAAACTAAACATGATTTACAAGCAAAATATAATTACATAACATTTTTTATAATGATCTTATCCATTGATGTTATGTTATGTCTTAGTAATGTATTTAGTGTGTGATTGTGACATACACGTCATTTCCTGTTAGACTGTTTAGATGATTTGTATTTGTGGGGCAACTTAAAATTTTTCCGTGGATCTTACATTTTTATTTAGATCTATGTGGAACGCCAGGGTATTTATCACCAGAAATGATTCGATGTAACATGTTCGAACATACCGATGGATATGATCAGAAAGTTGACATGTAGGCTATTTTATAATTATTTTTTTTGTACAATTGTCTCTTGTTTTGGTTTCCGGATCGTGTTTGCATGTATTGCGGGTTACAACTGAACTCTTCTCCAACTCTTTGTTTTCTTGGATGGTGATTGGTGGTGTTTGCTTGACTGACAATAAATGTAGAGGTGTGTGGAACACCGGGATATTTAGCACCAGAACTCCTCAAAGCAGCAATGTACGAGGATGCTCCCGGATATAATGAATCTGTAGATGTGTTAGTATCTTTAAACTTCTAGATCGCTTAATTTTTCTAACTTATATTTCAATTTAATTCTGGTGTCATGTCTGAGACTTTTTCGTTTTTATGTCCAAATTTTAATGTTGAAAAAAGTAGATACTAATTCGAATTATTCCTATTACATTAGGTGGGCCTGTGGTGTAATAATGTACACACTGTAAGTGGTTGTTTTTTTAATTAATTTTTTACCATATCCTAACTCTTAATTAGGTACTTACTTTCATGTCATACTGATGACTACTTTTACTTACCAGGCTGGTTGGATGCCCTCCATTCTGGAATAGAAAGCAAATGGTGATGTTACGGAATATCATGGAAGGAAAATATTCCTTTTCATCTCCTGAATGGGACGGTATAACAGGTATTACATGAATCAATTTATTGAACATTAGCTGAGATGAGCCACCTCGTCCTAATTCAAAATCGCATCATCTAGAAGCTCCGAAAGACCTCATTAGGAAGTTGCTTGTAGTGGATGCCTCACAAAGAATTACTGTGACCGAGGCTTTACAACACGAATTCTTCCAAGTTGTTGTAAGTTTCAGGAAATGCCGTTTTGTTTATATTGTTATTAGAATGATTATATGTTCCAATATTTTTAAATTTACTTCTTATCCATGATCATTTCTTCTTCTGAAAATGTAGCACTGTAACGTTAAACCATTTGATGCCCGCAAGTCCTTCCGGTTTGCCATTTTATGTGTCAGGTGCGTTGTGCGCATTCAACGTCTGAAACGAACGCCAGAACCCTTATCGATCTCTGCTGCTGGGATAGATCCGTACAGAATCAAAGCATTTAGAAAGGTATGGATTTCTTATTATATTATCTAATCTATTACTTAAGAAAATAATATTTACATCAAAGTAGAGCTATTCAATCCCATAAATAATTGTAATATAATTTTACTTTCATTAGGTTGTCGACAACTGCGCCTTCCGTGTTTATGGACATTGGGTGAAGAAAGGTGACTGCCAAAATCGTGCTGCACTCTTTGAAAATATCCCAAAAACTGAACTAAAGAATTTATACGTTAGTAACCTGAATCGTTTGTGATGATTTTATTTTGTTAGTCTGTCAATTCCGATGTTTACATGTACGCTGTATTGTTGCCAATAATATGTTTGCAACTAAATATTCCTCATGTCAAATAGTTGCTGGCGATTACTTTGTCGTAAATGAAAGTGAAAGGGTACAAGAGTGCTTTAATTTAATTACAATTGCCTATTTATAGTTTAAGAAAACACGCAATGTCATAATGCACATCCATTTGATCGGAACACAAAAATTTGAATACATTAAACTAATTCTAGTTTATCCTTTCATTTGTGAGATTAAAGTTTGATTGAGTTCCGTCTTTGCTAAATCTCGGAGGTGCATAGCGAAGATGTGGTAGTTCTAATCAGTTAATATATAAGTATACTAGTTTAACTTTGTTTTACACATGTAAATATAACGATTTTTCGTGAAACTTTGTAATGGTGTATGAAAACCATATATTTTTGGAGGCATCAACACAACACAAATGATGAGTTTGAGAATATATTTTGGTGTTTAATTTTCATGTATTTTAACTACCTTACATGACATGTAACTTTTTAATGTGCTAGTTATTACCAACATTTTCACTTTAAATCTGTGATTTGATTCATTGTAAATAACGTTTGTTCACCTTGCCTGTAGTATTGATGTTTTCTAGTCTGTAAATATATTCTGAAGTAAACAATAAATACACATGAAAATACGTATGTTAAAAAATGCACCGGCCATTTCTTAAATTCCATCGGTATAAACATCATTACTATAGTACACAATTTTAATAAAAGGCAAACCAAACTGTATTAATTGTGCATAATAACTATAAAATGGTTGAACAAAGAAACATACAATAAACGGAGGAAGGGGAAATGGATCTGTTTCTAGTATTACGTGTCAAATTGACTTAAAATGACGCACTGGGGCAACTTGATACATGACTGCAGTTATTGAAGCCAGTCAACCTGACAACTTGGAAAAATTGGCATTCCTATTTCCATAAAATTTCACAACTATTTTACCTAATTTCACTCCTCACAAAATGTTTTGTAAATTATAAAGTCAGCAATTCTAATTAATTTAATAAAATCCTCCCTCCTTCCTAATTAAAGCTTTTGACAAAAATTCCTGGTAGATAGATAATACGGATAAACCTAAGGCATACAACTCTTTCGAATTTAATCAAGTACTTACACTAAACATTATAGGAGTGGCAGTGGTAACTGACAATTGTAATAAAATGTTAAACAGCTTATTTTTTCCTCAACAACATTCCAAGAAGAGTCTTTATTTTTTGTTCAGACCTATAATAAAGACCTATTAAACCTCTGTTCTCATCTAACCATTTATTTTTTACACAAAAGGAGGACCTACTTTTCCTTGGAATTTCTAACTCGTTCGAATTCATTAATTAACGTTACCCTTCATCATCTCAACATGAGGTCCTAATAAGATATTGGCTTCCTAGCCCGTTTCAAATACTACACATAAATAGATCATATCATAAACACACACTCAGCATGTATTGGCATCAAGAAATTATGATGAAGCAAAATTGTATTACAAGGAACTGGGCCCGTTTAAAAAAATGCCACTGGAGGAGGATATCTCTTACAGAATTTGATAATCATTGCATGCTCATCATTATCGTGGTAGTGTTCCCTTTCCTTGTAAAAACTAAGCATTTTACTTAAAATTTAAAAATAAAAAGTTGCCACATAAAAAAACATTCTCTAATCCTGTAATATTCTTGTCTCAAGTTGGGTTGAGTGTGTTACTATAAGTTTCAAACAAAAATGAAGTCGGCACCGTGTAGACATGTACAACTGGAGTTGGAATGGATGTGCTTCCATTTGCCATGACAAGAGGGTTCCCGCAGACTTGAGAACCGAGTTAGAAATCCGTTGGCTCGTCCTGAACCAACACATCGGTAGCCGGCATAAGGGCGCTGAGCCGCTGGTTCACATAAGGCGCATACCCGACTTCCTAAATTTTCATATGAAAACAAAAGGCAGTTAACCGAGAATATAAAAAAACTTGTTTAGAATGAGACATTTCGGGTGCAAGTTTTAAAACTAAATTTCCAGGAAACGATGAAATCAACCATAATACACCAAATTCAATTTGGTACATCACTATGATATCATATGACTGCTTTTATCAATGCAATATCAGTGCCAAGATGAAATTTTTGCAAATATTCAGAACACCCTTCCAAAAAAAAGTAAGCAGAAATTATAAAATGTTTCAGATTCAGGTAGTCTTACGCATGCAGGCGCCACACATGTCACGAAATTATAGAAAAACTATCAACCATGTAAAAACTTGTAACCTGGAGTGCTAAAAACGAAAGCACCCGACCCGACAGTACACAATATTTTTTGACATGAAAAAATGCTCCATTGCACATAAATGATTGCTCGTCGTGTTCACGTCTTCACGCATGAAATCACTTTGACTCCGTTATCAACAACAGTTTCTCCGCCTTGTTTTGACAGCTTACATACCACTTGCCTGATGACATACAAACAATTTCGCCGAAATGTTTTATTGTTAAACGTTAGGGTAGTTTGGGGACTGGAAATTAGTCAATCTTCACATATACTTCTAACTTTCCCAATCCAAACGAACAAAGGAAATTATGCTACGCCGGCACCCAGTCGGCGTAACGTTGACTTATCCTTATTGTCAGAAAAAAGAGACCTAGGTGCAGTGTGCAGCCCTATCAATTAGCCAGGCAAATTACATACTACGAATTTTACGTAACCGTTTATTAGTATTTTTAATTGATAAATGATTTAATTTCCAAGATCTCAGAGTTGCATTATTTCCATTTTGTACCATGGGGATTCTTAAGAGAGTCAACTTTGTCTAATGAAACCTTAAGGAAGAATTTTTTCTACGTAATGATATACCCCAATTAAAGTATTATGTATGCATTAACTTTTCCCTCTTCTTCCGACACCATTCTTCCTCCTCTTACCGTCTCCACATATTTTCTCAAAAGACAGCTTTAATTAGCATGGGTTGAGCGTTGAGCTGGATGCGATGCGGGTATATGACTAACAAACATGAAGGGATGAACAATGAAAGGCTCATAATCAGAATAGAAACAAGGTGATGATGAATTCAACTCAAGCAAAGGAGGCGGATTGTTTTATAATAAAAGAAGCGAGTGATTTGTTGACTACATAAAAACCCTTCCAGCGTCAGTCTCTCCAGAGAACAAAAATCCCTCGGGCGCAAGTATGTAAAGTCAATAGTGTGGAGTAAATACTGTGGAGTAATATTTTGAGAAACGTCCTACTCATAAATGAATGAGCAGAAATTAACCTACGGTAATTCTTACTCATCTTGTCCATCTTTCTATTGTGTAACCTTGCGTAGGTTTTTTTTTGTACAGAATGTAGATACCTTTTTAAAGGGTTTTCTTTGTTTTTGGATCAACAAAACTTAGGTTGACCGTTCACTTAAACAATGAGAAAGTTGATGAAGAAACAATGACGAAGCCAAAGCCACACGGAGAGAAATGAAGACATTCAAAAACAAATTATTCGTATTCATGAGGAAACAATGCAAACATTATTTTGAAATAAGATACCGCTCCTGTACATATATGCCTATAATTCTGTGTATGCATTTTCTGTATATTATTTTTAAAGTCTCGTAAATCGTAAATCTGGATAGTGTTAAATAAAAAAAGTGGGATATTATGCCAGGTTTATTGTTTAAGGGAGGCGTTTACCTTCTCTCAAATTGTAAAAGCTTTCCATTGTCCTGCACAACTTGGTAGATCGGATGACTTCAAACTCGACACAGTACCTTCAACAGCCCATTTTCCACGTAGCGCATCATCGTTGTGAAGACATCCATCAAACATGAAGGGGCCCAGTAGCAGTGTAAAGTAAAACGATAAAATTCAGTTAGGTTAAAGTTGATTTAACAAAGTCTACTTAAACTATCATAGGAGTACCTAGCTTCGTCCTTCATAACGGGAGAATCTGTTTACAGATGCTTGACTGCATTTAATTAGTCAGTTGTGATTCAGATCATAATCTACCCTAAACGTTACATATATCTTGACGGGAGGGTAACCTGACACCTAATGAAATGAAGCATGCGTGCGTGATGATAACGATCAAAATCACGCTGAGGTCTATGAAGTGAAATGAATTGGAAGAGAGCTGAAAAGAATGTGAGAAAAGGGGATTTTTTTGAGTCTGTAACATATAATCCGGGGACAAAAAATCCAGTGACAATTCACCTCCGACAAAAAATCCGGGTGACAGAAAA
>JAQGAH010001471.1:0-14073 GCA_034696885.1 Lepidocyrtus paradoxus
AAAAAAATGCTTGACAAGATAAAGACGATATATTGATACAACCAGATTAAGATTACCAGCCAGCCAGCCTGATAAGCCAATATCTCATGAAGGATTTAATTGAATCGATATACGATTGGTTACTGTACCTCAAGTTGTGATGATGGAGGGGTAACTTTATAACAATGGCTCTGCAGTCCAATTTACACACTTAATGAGCCCCCATCATTCTGACAAACTTGCTTGGTTGTTGAGACTCTAATGTCTAAACTTGAGAGAGTAGAAATTACTTGTGGAAAATAACTACTTTCCTTGAAGACAGCCAAAGCTAATAAAAAATGCAACTTTGATGGATTTTCGTAGAATTGGAGCTTGTTCAGAGGTAGTAGGTGGAGCGGTGCATGTTGAGAAGAGGCTCCTTCTGCATGCAAGTCATCTGGGAATCGCGTGCATGCTTACGGCTCTTGGACTTGCTTGCTCTCTCCTACACCTTTTGAACATCAACACATCATCCATCATGCATTTGATGCATCCCACTATCCTACTCCACTTCCACCACCGTATATCGGCGACCCGTGTATTTGCTCATATTTGTGTCGTCCTCGACTTAGTCCACTAGAGTCCGAATCTTTTGGTGTTAGGTTTGATTTGAAGGTTTCGCGAATTCCTATTTCTAAATTATTTCTAATAATTATTTATAAAAAATTTGGACATTCATTTTTTAATTATACTTTTACTCAGGTTTTACCAGAATTCGGTGTACTGCAATATTATTATAAATGTATTTTTTTAAATGCAATTTTATTGGATGCAGTTTGTAGTTAACTATATAATACACAATCTTCTCCAAAAATTTTCAAAAAACTTTGTTTCTTATTAATAAAGGACTTAGCATTGTATTATTTCCTTACGTCCCATGTTAAATCATTTGCAAAAAAACTGTGGCTCATTTGCATAAAAATCATAGCTCATTTTGATAGAAACTTTGCCTCATTTGCAGTTACCAACATGCCAAAATGTATTTTTGGTTCGTATAAACTAGTTTTAGGAACGTATTTTTATATAAGTTAAAATCATGAATATTCGAGCCCTAATCGTAATCCTCGGACAGCCACAAACAAACTCCACGAAACCAAAAGTCCATAACACACGCTTTCATTTCATCGTGCTCGTTTATCTTCATTCATTTCATTCTTATCTAGATCTCTTATCTCCTTGTCTGTCCGTTGCTTGTTCTACTCTGGTATTTATATGCCTGCTGGACTTACTTAAGTTATAATTTATAATAAATAATATTAAATGATCGTAATTAACCTATTAATTAAAATAGAAAAGTGGCTATGTTAAAAGGCATTGCGAGATGATCAGTATTTTGTAACTAAAACAAATAAACACATTAAATAAATCAATATCAGGACAATTCAAGAAAAACCAACTTAAAGTTATGCAACTGGCCATAAAACATGAAGAAAAATTGTGCATAGCACTTCTTTAATGTTAAACACTTTAATTATGAAAACAAGAGTCAGTTAATTTTTAATTTCTGTGCACTGGCTGCGAGAGGGAAGAAGTACACGATTCAACAATCTATGCTTCTGTGATGTAGAATAATTATTTAAAAGTTAAAAACTCGTTCTAGAACTTGATAACGATAAATATAATAATGATTTAGTAATTAATAATTAGTCAATTATTAAAATACTCCTCTTTATTTTTATCTCTTTATCATAAGTCCAAATTTATACACATTTTCGAAGACCTGCATAAAAAGAAGCAAAAGATTTGAACAAAGAGAAAGTTTCCAACTTGGCTTGGCCCAAAAAGGTGGGCAATACACTACGCTGGGGCAAAATGAACTAGGTTGGCTTAGTATAGCTGACATGGTGGCAAATGCAAATGTGCCCTGTTTACGCTTTATTTCTTTGATCCGGTACTCCATTTGATAGCAAATTGTGTGTGAACTTTGCTGAAGGGCAGCAGGTAGCTCACAAACAACGGAGAAGCGTTCAATGAGCTAACTTTTGAAATAATTATTAACAAACTAAATCAGTGCAGTTGGTATTTAATATTTATGCTATATTTTGCGTGGAGGGATGACAGAAACTCTTTAGCTTTTAATAATTAACTGTGCGTTGTTGATTTTTACGAGCAAGCTCAGTTCAGTTTGGGACTATCAACCATTGACTAAATGTGCCCATTTTTAATTAGTGAATTGTGAATTAAAGTAATTAGACTTTGCGTGTTTGTTTTAAAGTGGTCAATTATAGACTAATAAATATACTTGGTGTTTTGGGTCACTTTAATGTGAGCTATTAATCACTGGCTGTAAAGTTTACAACGGAAACATGTCGTTTCCCCCTCCGTATATGATACCGCCTCCTCCGGGGGTCCCTCCCCCGCCGGGTCACCCATGGATGGGACAGCAACAAGTGCAAGGAGAGACGCTGGATCAGATTTCCTCTATGGATGTAAAACAAAATTTTTAAAACATTGTGAAATGTTTTTTTAAAATATTTTATTAGTTGAGTTGAATTTAATGTGTTTGTGGTAAATTTAGTTTCAGGATATAGCCCCTCCAGGTACAACTCCATTTGACCCAAACGCGTTAAGTGCCCCGGGGACCTATGATAATGAACTCACGGAGGAGCAAAAGCAGGAGAAAGGTAAATAATTGCTATTTGTTAATTCGTAGTTTGGCACCTCTCAATCAGTGAACAAACCTAAATCTGACATAATTTTAAAGCATCTGTGGTTGGTTGATGGCTATTGCATTGCGCCTGACGGTATTCTATAGTCCTATTAGTTTAATTGATTGTTATGTTGAATTTTCATTTCATAGCTCTGAAGTGGCAGCAACTGCAAACCAAGCGATATGCAGACAAGAGGAAGTTTGGATTTGTGGACACTCAGAAGGAGGACATGCCGCCGGAGCATGTTCGAAAAATCATCAGAGATCATGGGGACATGAGTTCGAGAAAATATCGGCATGACAAGAGGGTTTACCTTGGGGCGTTGAAGTATATGCCACATGCTGTCTTGAAGCTTCTTGAAAATATGCCGATGCCGGTACTGAATTATTTTAAATTAATTTTTTAAATTTTTCTTTGAAGAATCAAGTTATCATAATTACTAGTAACCACAGTTTGTTAATTTAAAAATCTTGTTTTTCTTATAGTGGGAGCAAATCCGAGACGTCAAAGTTCTTTACCACATTACTGGAGCAATTTCTTTTGTAAACGAAATTCCTTGGGTTATTGAACCGGTTTATATTGCTCAGTGGGGGTGAGTATGACATTATTTTTTCCAGGAGATTAAAAATAATGACTGGCCAGTGTAAAGACCTTTTGTATTTTCAAAACGAATAAAATGTTTTATTTTGTTCATTTTAGGACCATGTGGATCATGATGCGTCGTGAAAAGCGAGACAGGCGACATTTTAAAAGAATGAGATTTCCACCTTTTGACGATGAAGAACCTCCATTGGATTATGCTGACAACGTCCTCGACGTTGAGCCTCTAGAAGCCATTCAGATAGAATTAGATCCCGAAGAAGATCGGCCTGTTGCAGATTGGTTTTATGACCACAAACCACTCTCAGACTCCAAGTTTGTCAATGGTCCGTCCTACAAACGGTGGCAGTTGGAATTACCTCAAATGGCGACATTGTATCGATTGGCTAACCAGTTGTTGACTGATCTTGTTGATGAGAATTACTTTTATCTTTTCGACTTGAAGGCATTTTTCACAGCCAAAGCATTAAATATGGCTATTCCTGGAGGCCCTAAATTTGAGCCACTAGTTAAGGACCAAAGCCAGCTGTAAGTTTGAATTTATTTAAAACAAAAATAAAAAAATAGAAAATGTCGTTACTTTTAAAACTTGTCTATCTATTATTAGTTATATTCAGTAATTTATTCTTTACAGCGATGAAGACTGGAACGAATTTAATGACATCAACAAAGTCATTATTCGTCAACCCATTCGAACCGAGTACCGGATTGCTTTCCCGTACCTATACAACAACATGCCGGACTATGTTCATGCGAACTGGTAATATAGCTATTCCATAATTCCATCATCAGAGGTAGCATTGGTAGCAACTAACATTTCCCATTAATAATCAAGTTAATTTTTATTTATTCAAGGTACCACACACCGAATGTAGTTTTCATCAAGACAGAAGATCCTGATTTACCTGCTTTCTATTTTGATCCACTCATCAATCCCATTTCTCATCGTCATGCAGTGAAGGTATGGCAGACACTTATTAATAGTAATAGTTATCAATGTTTTTTCGCAGTCTTGCTCTTGAACTTTTGTATTGTGACTTTAATTGTCTTCCTTGCCATTTCTAAAACAAACAAAATATTTTTCCATTGCAGTCATTGGAGGACAACTTTGATGAAGATGACGATTTTGAGCTACCGTATGTTGAACCATTGCTCTCCTCTATGCCTCTTTACACTGACAACACTGCGAATGGGATCGCTTTATTGTGGGCTCCTCGGCCATACAATTTACGTTCAGGCAGAACTCGGAGGGCCTTGGATATTCCGTTGGTGAAGACCTGGTATAAAGTGAGTCAAATTATATTTATGCTCTAGCAGAAAACAAAATATAGTCAAACTTACAGGTTAACTGTTAACCTAAATACTACGGGAAGTGCTTTTCATTTCTATGATTGGAATAAACAGAGAAACTCATTATCTTTCAGGAACATTGTCCACCAGGTCAGCCTGTTAAGGTCCGAGTGTCATACCAGAAGTTGTTGAAATACTACGTTTTGAATGCTCTGAAACATCGACCTCCAAAACCCCAGAAGAAACGATACCTTTTCCGTTCTTTCAAGGCGACCAAGTTTTTCCAGTGCACAACATTAGATTGGGTTGAAACTGGACTACAGGTAACCTTTTAATTTTAATTTAATTAGATTTTTAAGTTTTCGTAAGAAATTATTAATTGGTAATTTAATTGTGTTGCTTGTATTAGGTCTGCAGACAAGGATACAACATGCTGAATCTCTTGATTCATCGTAAAAACTTGAACTACTTGCATTTGGACTACAACTTCAATTTGAAACCTGTCAAGACGTTGACTACGAAAGAGAGAAAAAAGTCTCGTTTCGGAAATGCTTTCCATTTATGCAGAGAAATTCTCCGTTTAACAAAACTAATTGTGGACTCTCATGTTCAATACCGTTTGAATAACGTTGATGCATTCCAACTTGCCGATGGAATGCAGTACATTTTTGCTCATGTGGGTCAGCTTACGGGAATGTACCGTTACAAGTATAAACTCATGAAGCAAATTAGGATGTGCAAGGATTTAAAACATGTCATCTATTATCGATTCAATACGGTAATTCAAAATTAACCAATTTTCTATTACCATGAATTTTCTATGAATTTGTTCTTCACATAATATGTCATTCAATAGCAATCTCTACATTTTTATTGCAGGGACCTGTTGGCAAAGGGCCTGGATGTGGATTCTGGGCTCCAGGATGGAGAGTTTGGCTTTTCTTCTTGAGAGGGATTACACCTTTATTGGAACGCTGGCTTGGAAATCTTCTGTCCCGTCAGTTCGAGGGCAGACATTCTAAAGGAGTCGCGAAGACTGTTACAAAACAACGTGTGGAGAGTCATTTTGACTTGGAACTTCGTGCATCTGTCATGCACGACATTGTTGACATGATGCCTGAAGGAATCAAAGCTAATAAAGCCAAAACTATTCTTCAGGTTAATTTAAAGTTGAATTATATCGTATTTTCATAAAATAATGAAAGATAGATACTAAGAAGGAATCTAAAGAATGTTTTCTTCTGAATTTTAGCATTTGTCAGAGGCTTGGCGTTGCTGGAAGGCAAACATTCCCTGGAAAGTACCTGGATTGCCAACTCCGGTTGAGAACATGATTTTACGATTTGTCAAAATGAAATCGGATTGGTGGACGAATACTGCCCATTACAACAGAGAGAGAATTCGTCGAGGGGCAACCGTGGATAAGACTGTATGTAAAAAGAACCTTGGACGATTGACTCGGCTCTATCTTAAGGCTGAGCAGGAACGACAGCACAACTACTTGAAAGATGGACCATACATCTCTCCTGAAGAAGCTATTGCAATTTACACAACAACAGTTCATTGGCTGGAATCTCGAAGATTTTCACCAATTCCATTCCCACCTTTGTCATACAAGCATGATACCAAACTGCTTATTTTAGCCCTAGAGAGACTAAAAGAGGCTTACAGGTAAAAATGACGTGAAGAGTTCTGTTTTAAATCAAATTCGTAGCTGTGTTTTTCAAATTTTACTTTTTTTTCTTTTCCAGCGTCAAATCCCGGCTCAACCAGAACCAGAGAGAGGAACTCGGATTAATCGAACAAGCTTATGACAACCCACACGAAGCATTGTCAAGAATCAAGCGTCATCTGCTGACTCAAAGAGCCTTCAAGGAAGTGGGAATCGAATTTATGGATTTGTACTCCCATCTTGTTCCAGTTTATGATGTGGAGCCATTAGAAAAGATCACGGATGCTTATTTGGATCAATATTTGTGGTATGAAGCGGACAAACGAAGGCTATTTCCTCCATGGGTAAAACCAGCAGATTCTGAACCTTCCCCCTTGCTGCTCTACAAGTTTTGTCAAGGGATTAACAACATGCAGGAAATTTGGGATACTGGAGAAGGAGAGTGTAACGTTTTGCTGGAGTCCCAGTTTGAGAAAATTTATGAAAAGATGGATCTCACTCTATTGAACAGATTGTTGAGGTTGATTGTTGATCATAATATTGCTGATTACATGACGGCAAAGAATAATATCGTCATTAATTACAAGGACATGAATCACACAAACAGTTATGGCATCATTAGAGGACTTCAGTTTGCTTCTTTCATTGTGCAGGTAATAATTCAGAAATCAAAAGCAATTTTTAAAAAAAAATGATGACATAATACTTTAAGTTGGTGAAAATTAATGTTTTAACTTTTATTTTTCTTTAGTATTACGGACTTGTTCTCGATCTACTGGTCCTTGGGCTTCAACGTGCTGCAGAAATGGCAGGACCTCCACAGATGCCCAATGATTTTGCAACGTTTCAGGATGTTGATACTGAGGCTGCTCATCCTATTCGAATATACATAAGATATGTTGATAGAATACATGTACTGTTCCGGTTTTCGGCTGATGAGGCAAAGGATTTGATCCAACGTTACCTGACTGAGCACCCCGACCCAAATAATGAGAATATCGTCGGCTACAACAACAAGAAATGCTGGCCCAGAGATTCAAGAATGAGACTGATGAAGCATGATGTGAACCTTGGGCGTGCAGTGTTTTGGGACATCAAAAATCGTCTACCCCGTTCAGTAACAACTATTGATTGGGAGAATAGCTTTGTCAGCGTATATTCTCGGGACAATCCTAATCTGCTGTTTAACATGAGCGGATTTGAGTGCCGGATTCTACCCAAGTGTCGGACGACACATGAGGAGTTCACGCACAGGGATGGAGTTTGGAACTTACAAAATGAAGTTACTAAAGAGAGAACAGCCCAATGCTTCCTGCGTGTTGATGATGAGTCCATGAGCAAGTTCCATAATAGGGTCAGGCAAATTTTGATGGCATCAGGGTCCACAACTTTCACAAAAATTGTGAATAAATGGAACACAGCACTGATCGGATTAATGACCTACTTCAGAGAAGCAGTTGTAAACACGCAGGAGTTGTTGGATTTACTGGTAAAATGCGAAAACAAGATTCAGACTCGTATTAAAATTGGATTGAACTCCAAGATGCCTTCCAGATTTCCACCGGTGGTGTTTTACACTCCAAAAGAACTTGGTGGGTTGGGAATGTTGTCAATGGGTCATGTACTCATTCCCCAGTCAGATTTAAGATGGAGCAAGCAAACAGATGTCGGCATTACACATTTCAGATCTGGAATGAGTCATGATGAGGATCAGCTAATTCCAAATTTATACAGGTAAAAAACGAGTTATTGAATTTTTATATAAATACAAATACAAGTAGATATTCTCTGGAAGGAAGAGCTAACTGCAGTTCGATGATTTGTAACTTTTTTTTATTTCACAGATATGTTCAACCCTGGGAATCTGAATTCGTTGATTCACAACGCGTTTGGGCTGAATACGCTTTGAAACGACAAGAAGCCAATGCTCAAAATCGTCGACTGACCCTTGAGGATTTGGAAGACAGTTGGGATCGGGGTATCCCCAGAATCAACACACTTTTCCAGAAGGATCGTCACACTTTGGCTTACGACAAGGGCTGGCGTGTTCGAACAGAGTTTAAGCAATATCAAGTCCTGAAGCAAAATCCATTCTGGTGGACTCATCAACGGCACGACGGAAAACTTTGGAATTTGAACAATTACCGAACAGACATGATCCAGGCACTTGGTGGAGTTGAAGGAATATTGGAGCATACGCTGTTCAAGGGAACTTATTTCCCCACTTGGGAAGGTTTGTTCTGGGAAAAGGCATCAGGTTTCGAGGAGTCCATGAAGTACAAGAAACTGACCAATGCACAGCGTTCCGGTTTGAATCAAATTCCTAACCGAAGGTTTACTCTCTGGTGGTCGCCAACAATTAACAGGGCCAACGTATACGTGGGTTTCCAAGTACAGCTTGACTTAACTGGAATCTTTATGCATGGCAAGATCCCGACTTTGAAAATTTCCTTGATCCAGATTTTCAGAGCCCATTTATGGCAGAAGATTCACGAATCTGTGATAATGGACTTGTGTCAAGTATTTGACCAGGAGTTGGATGCTTTGGAAATTGAAACTGTCCAGAAGGAAACTATTCATCCGAGAAAGTCATACAAGATGAATTCATCTTGTGCAGATATTCTATTGTTTGCTGCCTACAAGTGGAACGTGTCCAGACCATCATTATTGGCCGATTCGAAGGATACGATGGACAGCACTACAACTCAAAAATATTGGATTGATGTTCAGCTAAGATGGGGTGATTATGACTCGCACGATATTGAGCGCTATGCCAGAGCCAAGTTCTTGGATTATACAACGGACAACATGTCCATTTATCCTAGTCCTACTGGTGTTCTTATAGCAATTGATTTGGCATACAATTTGCACAGCGCATACGGAAATTGGTTCCCTGGAAGTAAACCACTTATTCAGCAAGCCATGGCAAAAATTATGAAGGCAAACCCAGCCTTGTACGTCTTGAGAGAACGAATTAGAAAGGCCCTTCAACTTTACTCTTCGGAGCCTACTGAGCCTTATCTGTCATCGCAAAATTATGGAGAGTTGTTTTCAAATCAAATCATTTGGTTTGTGGATGACACGAATGTGTACAGAGTCACAATTCATAAGACCTTCGAAGGAAACTTGACCACGAAGCCTATCAATGGAGCCATTTTCATATTCAATCCAAGGACTGGACAGTTGTTCTTGAAGATTATTCACACCAGTGTATGGGCTGGGCAGAAACGTTTGGGACAGTTGGCAAAATGGAAAACAGGTAAAGTATACAAACTTTTGAGTTTATTAGTGCATATAATTTATTAGATAAGTACATAGAGTGATGACAAATGTTATTTTATTCTGTTTCAGCTGAAGAGGTTGCCGCATTGATTCGATCCTTGCCAGTGGAGGAGCAGCCCAAGCAAATTATTGTAACAAGAAAGGGAATGTTGGATCCGCTGGAAGTCCATTTGCTCGATTTCCCCAATATTGTAATCAAAGGATCGGAATTGCAGCTTCCTTTCCAAGCCTGTCTGAAGGTCGAAAAGTTTGGAGATTTGATTTTGAAAGCAACTGAGCCTCAGATGGTCTTATTCAACTTGTATGATGACTGGCTGAAGACCATTTCATCGTACACGGCATTTTCCAGGCTTATATTGATCCTGAGAGCTCTGCATGTCAACAATGAGAGAACAAAGGTCGTCCTGAAGCCGGACAAAACTACCGTTACAGAGTCCCATCACATCTGGCCCAGCCTTACTGACGATGAATGGATAAGGGTGGAAGTGCAGTTGAAGGACTTGATTTTGGCTGATTACGGAAAGAAAAATAATGTCAATGTGGCCTCCTTGACGCAGTCTGAAATTCGAGATATTTTGCTGGGAATGGAGATCTCCGCCCCATCACAACAGCGGCAGCAAATTGCAGAAATCGAGAAGCAGAGCAAGGAACAGTCTCAATTAACTGCTACTACAACAAGAACCGTAAACAAGCACGGAGATGAAATCATTACAAACACAACGTCCAATTATGAAACTCAGACATTCTCGAGTAAGACAGAGTGGAGGGTTAGAGCGATATCTGCAACAAACTTGCATCTGAGAACAAATCACATCTACGTTAGCTCTGATGATATCAAGGAGACTGGATTCACCTACATCTTGCCGAAGAATTTATTAAGAAAGTTTGTGATAATATCTGATCTGAGGTAAGAAATCATTGAGAGAAAATGTCTTGTTAAATCAAAATCATATTTTCAACTTACAATATTACAGAAAAAATGATATACAATTGCAGTATTGATTAATTGTTCTTTTATATTTTTTATTGTATTTTTATAGAGCACAAATTGCAGGTTACTTGTATGGTGTAAGTCCCCCTGATAACCCTCAGGTAAAGGAAATTCGCTGCATTGTGATGCCTCCTCAGTGGGGAACTCATCAGACTGTTCATCTACCTATTACTCTCCCGCAGCATGATCTATTGAAAGGTAAAATTATATTTTCTGGAATTTTGCAACCATCTTGATTTTTTTCGGAGTATAACATGCCAGTTTGAGATGCTAATTTATTTTGATATTACGTAACCTTGTAGAATATGAACCGCTTGGATGGATCCACACTCAGCCCAATGAGTTGCCCCAATTGGCCCCTCAAGATATAACAACCCACGCCAAGGTTATGGCAGAGAATCCAGAGTGGGATGGTGAAAAGTCTGTCATCATAACCTGCTCATTCACACCTGGATCTTGCTCTTTGACAGCATATAAGCTCACTCCTAGGTAAGGCTGTATTTCTTGTTGTACTTGTAGCGCTGAAAGACGTTCTGTTGTATCAAAGTCCGTATAAAATAACCGTTATTAACTATTTTCAGTGGCTACGAATGGGGTCGCCAGAATACAGACAGAGGCAACAATCCCAAGGGTTATCTGCCATCTCACTACGAGAAAGTGCAAATGTTGCTGAGTGACAGATTTTTAGGATTCTTCATGGTTCCATCGAGCGGATCATGGAACTACAATTTCATGGGCGTTCGTCACAAGCCGACAATGAAGTATGATTTGGTTTTGGCCAACCCGAAGGAGTTTTACCATGAGGTGCACCGACCATCCCATTTCCTGAACTTTGCGACAATAGAGATGGCCGAACACTACATTGCAGATCGGGACGATTCTTTGGCTTAACTATCGGTTTCGTATGAGATTAGTAAGTAAACTTGAGAATTAATGTAAACATTTGTCTTTTTATTAATGTGTGAACCGTGGTACGAAATGTAAAAGTTGAAAACATTGTATTTTTCAACTTGAACGTAACACGAATAGCAAACTTCAGATTTACTTTACTTCACATGCGATTATATTGTAATCTGGTATTGAGATTTAGTGGGCCACATGAGAAAAATTGTCTCCTACTGCTGAAAATACCGACAAACCTCATTTCAATAATATGTGTTGTTGATTCGTTATTACTTTCAATTTTTAAAACTATTGTGCTTATTTATTTTAAAACTTTGTTCCATTTTCTTGCAGGCTATAACATCAATATTGACATAGCATAATATAGTCCGGATCGTGAAAGTCATTTAACGTGATGGATGTTGCGTTGAGTCCAAGGACCTAATGAATATGATAAAATTATTTAAAGGAGTTCGTGACGAAATCGGTGAATTAAATCATGTAGATGGTCCTTTTTTTCAGTTATTCTTATTCTTTATTTAGGTAACTATTTTTTAGGAATTTACAAATATTACATTACTTATTTCTATGTTCAGAGAATTTTGTTTAACTTAAGTCTTTACTTTCAGTAACGCAATTTGCTATATGCTCCTACTTAGTATTGAAAACAAATAGAAGTTTAATTTTAATACGATAAGAGCTGTAAATAATAAAAGTCCTTCGTTCTTCTGTATTACCTAAAGTTCCTGATGTTTGGATTCCACTTTATTATCGTTCTGAGTTCGATTCATCATCATCATAAAATTAATTGCATGCATCAAGTTGTCAAGCATTCTGGGTTGATTGAAGTACAAATATGTTCATCATCATCATTTTTCTGAACAAATTAGTGTTACGAAGCAATGGAATCTTAATTATAACGGACAATGGATCCAAATTTGAAACCGAGACAAGTATTTTCTTTCGCCACCACAATTTCAATAATGTAATTTTTGTGTTGTTGACCAATCGCAAGGAGTTTTATCATTTAAACTAACTTGACCTGGTAAATGAGCAGACCTTCCGATTTTTCTTATATTCGGAATGGGCAAACAATGATGAAATGAAAAGGAATGGAATGGATCTCTTTCTGATAGTCTCACAGTGCCCCTGTCCTGGTTCGGTAAAGTGAAAGCAAGCTTAGCTTTGGCTTTCTCAAGTTGAAAGAAATGTGTAAACAAAAGCGTCCCTTCTCTTTAGCATTGTCCATACTCCATAGTCTGTACCCGCAAACGCATAAATGAATCGGATTACAGAATATTCAACAGATCACATTTATGTATGTATAATATCATATTTATGCCCACGAAAAAAAAAGTTGGAAGAGAAAAAACTAAATTTCGTTAAATTGATATTGATAAGTCAAGTTATAGATAGTACATATAGTAAATTATAATTTAACTATAGTTAGTGTTAAAGTATCTGCAGGCTACTGAGTTGAATTGATTTTTATAATAATTTATCAGAACATCAAAAGTCACTTGTGTCAGTCAGCCCAGATGTGTTAATTTGTAATTTGTAGTTTTCAATAGTTGGAAAATGTTTTAGTGTTTAGTTATTTAGTTTGTTTTCATGTCTAAGATAAAGTTAGAGGTTAGCAGTATTCTTCGTCTGTATCTTATACAATTAGGTAATTAATTAGTATTAACTTACAACCTAAGAATGGATAAGCTCCCACAAAACAGTGCTCAGCTCGGAGCGTGTGGGAAGTGTGGCTATGCGGGTCACTTGACTTACCAATGTCGGAACTTTATCCCGACCAACCCTGACAATGTAAGGACATAATTAGGGATCTTTTTATAGTCATTAATAGTCATTATAATATTACCAACATGCTTTTTGTTTGCACCGTGGAATAAAATTGGTTGGTTTCTTTCCAGACAATACACTTGGATGTCTCCTCAACCTCCAGCGAAGGCAGCGAACTTTCAGATGACCTCACTACCCCACTGACCCAACTCCGAGCCCACGAGCTGAAGCTAAAGTTGAAGGAAATGCGGAGGAAGAAGCGGGCCACAGAAAAGCAAATTAAAAAGAAGGCAAAGTCCGATGATAGAAAATCCAAAAAGCGCAAGGAGAGCAAAAGTCCGGCCAAAAAGAGAAAGCGCAAGGAGGAGGATGAGGATAACAGTACAAGAAAGAGTAGAAAGGATAAACATAGTTCGAAAAGCAGAGGGGATAAAAAGAAAAGGCGTCGTCGTTCCAGTAGCTCATCATCTAGCAGTTCGTCCACCTCATCATCGTCCAGTGACAGTCCTTCTGGAAGCTCGTCCTCATCCTCAGATTCCAACAGCTCCTCACCCTCCCCCTCGACCCGTCACAGGAAAAAGCATCAGAGCAAAAACAGAAAGGACACAAAGGGGAAGGACAAAGATAAGAAGATACAGGTTAAAGAAAGAATAGAAGATCGAAAAGTCAGTAAACCGGATCAGTATGATCCCATGGACATGGTCCGAAGTAGGATTCGGGAGACGGATCGGGAAAGAAGTGCTCGAGAACGAGACCCCCCACCCCCACCAAAGCAGAGGGATCATCGCAGTCGGAGTCGAAGTGGAGATAGGAGACGCGATAGAGACAGACGGGATGACAGGAGGCCTGATAGGAGGGATGATAAGAAGAGACGTGATTCTTCAAGATAAAGCCATTTG
>JAQGAH010001472.1:0-14021 GCA_034696885.1 Lepidocyrtus paradoxus
TATAGAAACTGACAGACGTTTAGAACTTTATTGGAGTTCACGGTGAAAACCCTTCAGCTAGATTGGGAAGAGCTTTCCCACACATGTGTGTTCATGAATTGCTATTTGGATGAAATGTTTTAGTAATGAATGTGGATTTTTCCCTTGTCCTGTGTAAATATCGTTTGCGTAGGTTGTAAAAAAAAGTATCCTTGAATAGAGGGCTTTAGAACTTGCGTTCCATTTAGCCGAAGCCAAAAACTACTATTATTTTGGAGAGAACACATAAAAAGCTCCAGTGCTCCTTGAGTGAAGTAGTGTTAGGACAGCATCAACTACAAAACTCCGTGAGCCCCGCTCCTGTGAATCTTGATAGAGGAAGAAAGACAGACTAACCTTCATTCCGGTCTTCTCCGTGTAGACTTTGTCCTGTAAATCCGTAAACTCGGGAAAGTCATGTTGTAAACTCTATGCACGATGTTTTCAAGATGAGTAGATAGGGTGGCTGGAGAGCCTCCTTCACATTGCTTTCCTTGTTTTTTTTTACTTTACTGCCGGGGCTGGAACAGGAACTGGAAAAACGAGGGTGCGAAGCTGTTGGATGAAAGTTGTTTCAATCCAAGTAGGATATGGCCGATGTAGTCCTATATGGTGGTGAATGGTGATGATGGTGACTCGTATTTCAGAGGGAAAAACACATTCAATAGGAATTACATGCACATGATGCGATATCGTGTGCAGAGCAAGGTCTGCTGGCTGGAATGTTATGTGCTATATCAAATCAAGTCGGTGAAATAAAAACTTCCAAAGTCACCCAACAATGGAAGCCTTAATACGGAGTTTATGAACGTATAATATTTATACTGGAAAGAGCGCATCGGGCAATATGAGCTGAGCCTTTCTTTCTCATTCACAACGCTCTTTTGTATCACTGTTGGAAATGCAAGCGAGCAAATGATATGGTAAGTAAAAACGGACATACAATCCAGAAGTTTTATCCTTATGCAGCTGAAGGAGCCAAGTTGGAGTGTGGGAAGGGAAAGGATAGACATTAGTTAGGGCGAGAACGATCCTTCTTATGTTTGAAAATGCGACTGCGTTCATCATGAAAGAAAATCCTTTACTTTTACTCTGATGCTCCAACAAGCCCAATAAAGCTGGATGATTTTATATTTTGTCTATGCCTTTTCTCTTTCCTCTTCCAGCGGATTCAAGGTTTTTTTCTTGTGTGCTTGTTGTATTCCTCTAAGTTACACGTATAAGGTTATTGCGTTCACTAAACTTGAAAATGCAATGAATAAAGGATAATTTGTGAATACTGGGATAACGATGTTTTATATAATATGGGGATGTGTGTGCATAGGAAGAAGACCAAAACCACGGTTGGACGTTGTTACGATGAAATATACGGGTGAAAGCAAGAGTAATATGGAAGTGGTTTTCCGCTTTTATTAAGTAGGTATGGACAGTGGAGCTTTGTAATCCGAATGGACAATCCTGGCCTAAAGATGAATTCCCGTACGTTGTTTTATGGAATACAATAGGTAATTGTTATGTCAAAGTCATATAATCCCCATATTTAATCCGTGTACACGGATTACTTGTTTCTTGATAACGCAAATTATTTATATGGCATGGATGAGCATTGAGAATTTTATACTTTACAAGACAATCCAACAATTACATATTCTCTCTAACAATTACTTTATATTAATCTATTGACAACTATGAGTATATGAGTAATACGAACCACCTTTATTACTATACTTTATTGTAAAGATGTAAATTTTTGCCATCTTATCTTCTTCTTTAATTTAATAGAATAATTTCCAAATCACACTCTTCAAATTGGCAAAGAGGCAAATCAAATTGACGAAACTATGGCGTATCTGTCAAGGCTTTTTTCAAAAAAGAAAAACAATAAATCGCTTTGTCACTTGGAACTGGATACGTAGCCAGAGTGGTGATATGATTCAAATGTAAGGAAGGGACAAAACTGAATCTAGAGCAGAACATCTTTGAACATTTACCTTTTCATGCCACCGGACTAATGGGAATAATTCAATCAATTCCTTAAAAGAAAGATTTCTCCAGAAATCAGTTCTAGGGGATTACATTGATTACAAACAGAGGGACAAACGCAGTAAAAATATGAATTAAGTCAGCTCAACGTCTTGGCTTTACTCGCTTCTACAGGAAAGGCAACAAAATCAGCAGTATTTCTTTTCGTTCGAGGGTTACAGGAGAAATCTAGTGGGAAAAGGTAACACTTTCTACATTGTACTTGCCTTAAGTAATAAATTGGAATAGGTTGTGCATAGATGCCTTTCTTGACGCATAGATGATTCCCGGAATTACTCCTTTTCCTTTCTATGTGAGATTACTGCTGTAATGTAATGCTAACTACACACTGAGTCGAGTTGATAAAATAATAAAGATAATAATAAAGTAAAGATCTATCATATTTAAATCACGAATATTGCAATATCACAATGTAATTTTGTAATGCAGCAAATATTGAATGAAACTTGTTAAAAATATATTCAGAAGTCCCCGGAATAATGCTGCTCATGGTTTTCTATTCGTATTTATTTCTCCTAGCTTGGGTAACGATTTTCATTCCTTTTTTCATCATTACCCTTTTTAAAAGGCATTCTAAATGTAAACTCTAGACAATTATTCCTAACTTTTGATATTTTTGACATGGGGAAAACTAATTTATATTTCGATGGTTAATTGGACTAGGAGTCTATTATCAACTCACTTGTTTTAGTCAAACAACGCAACCTACAGTGCTATTTATGTTGTTCCCACGGTGGGGCACTGTAAGACATGGCTAAATGAGCTTCTGGTTTTATGATGTATTTGATATTATATTTTTACGACTACTCCAATGCCTAAACTTTACTTAATCTATCATACTACCCAATGGTAAGCAGATCTAAAATTAGTAATTTTGGGTTGATTAAATTACCTGCAAAATATTCAGGGATGAATTGCTGATTTTTAGTTCGCCTTGGGGGAAAGTCATACATACGATAATTTTAGTGTGTTGCTTGATTGACATTTGCTTTACTATGAACTGTTATTAACTTATTAACGTTTGCTATGCTAATTTACCTCCCGAGAGATTTCAGTACATATATTGTATCGATAATTGTAATTGTACATGTTGCAATTTTGTAGACATATGAAATTAAAAAAGCAAATATATATATACCTTAAAAATATATATTTCAATAGCGATTCACTCACATATTTAATTTTGGGTCTAATCAAGTGAAAAGATTTAGTGAATATTGTTTGAACTTTGATTCCTTCTAATTATCAAGAGTCCTGAAAGCCGCTAGTTGACTATATTAATTGGCTCTGTTTAATGAATAATTTTTCTACTTTAATATGAAACTTAACCTACGACTTGCTGCTACCATAACTTAGAATATATATTGATAATAATAAATATTAATTAACTTATCGATTTTAATGAATTACGAATTGGAAATTTTGGATTTGATTATAAAAACTAACTACTATCGCAGAGAAACTTATAATCTACGTCGTATACATCGTTGCTTCATTTGTATAAAAACAATATAGCCGTCTAAAATCTCAAGTATTTTTCTTCGAGACGGTGGATTTTTACCCGGAATCAGACGGGAAAAAACAGTTCATCAAACACATCAAACTACAGGCAATGGTTGTTGTCGGTGAGACGAGTGGATGTTAATGATATAATGAATTCCTAATTACAATTACTCAGATTTTAATATCACGAGACAGACTTCCCATCTTTTTTATTCTTCTTTCTTCTTCTTATGTAAATGAACTTCAGCTTCGTCATAATAAACATAATTTTATGATCTTACATCCCAAAAACGAAATTACATAAAACAATAAAATTCTTTTCAGTAACTTTTATAAACTTACACAAACTTGCGTATGTGCAAGCTTATCTGAAATCTTCACAGCATCCCAGAATCTCTAGGCGCAGTGATGAAGAGGATGACGATTTATCAAAGAAAGTACTGTTGTTTTGTGTGGTCCTGCCGATTAAAATCTAAAAGGATAGGGTTAAGGGGAAATGCTACTAGGTACAATGTGCTCTAAGCTCAGCAAAGTTGATTTTTAAAACAATTCCCCCCATTAAGTACGACCTACTGCTAAGTTCATGGAGCTGAAGAGGAAGTGTGGGCTTTCGTGAATGGTTCTCGGGAAGTCAAGTCCATGTATGCATTCCGCTTTGCACTTTTAGGTGTGACTCGAGAGATGGGTCCATGCTGATCCCACATGGATATGGATATTAAATGTAAAATAGAAACTAGAATTAAAGGAGCGCCAAGCATAATACTGAAATTTGCCGAGTTTTTTTTGTGATCTTACTAAGATATAATACGCTAAGGAATTATTTTCCTGTTACCATGTCTAAGCGTTCCGATTTTGGTGGAGGGCGTTGCGGCTTCGATCCCAGGTTGGAGTGTTATTTTTTTGCTTCATTTTTTGATGGGATTTAAACATGAAATATCTACAGAGAAAGCCAACCAGCCGTTTTCAAACTAATATTTTTTTAATTGACCACACAGCTGATTAATTAGCTGATTTCTGACCATCACCGATTTGGATGAAACTCAGTGTATACATGTAATCGAAGGTGGGGAATACAACCCGCATATTAGGAATGGTTAATTTTACTCCAAGTAATAATCTCAAGCCCTCCAAACAGTAATTCTTATTACTCAAAGTAGTAATCTCAATCACTCCAAACGGTTATTCTTATAAATTCAAGTAGTAATCCCAATCAATATAAACAAGAATTCTTATAACTCAAAGTAATCCCAATCACTCCAAGCAGTAATTCTTATTACTCCAAGTAGTAATGTCAAGCTTTCCAAACAGTAATTCTTATAACTTCTAAAAAGTCTTTGCCATTTTCAAACTAAGCTAACTTCGAGGTTCTTTGGCGTTTAGGACGTCAACAGGCTCACTAGTTTAATAATAATGCACCCAGCAGACAGGTAGGTATTATTCGGGACGCAGGAACTTTTATCACATCAAATCTTGAATATTCTTAATTTTTGCAAATAATGGCTATTTACTCTCATATTTGGTAAAATTTCACAGAATCTCAAGGAAATATCTTAGTACCATTATTAATATAACTATTGTTAAATGCAAACAATCACTCAGCATGAAAATAATTCGAGAACGGTGAGTGTCACTAGAGTAATGAACGGTGTGGGTGTAAATTGTGTAAAGTCTTCAAAATTCCCAGTAATGTATATATCGTATTCTTTTTCGAAGCAAATGAAATGCGGTTTAAACGGAACAAGATTGTTTTGATTATTTTGTTACTCTGGTTGAATGACTGCAATCGCGAGTTTATGAATCTGGCCGTTTGGTAAGGAGGTGGAAACAAATGCCCTTCTTTCCATGGGCGGGCGGGCTTGCTCTTCCTGACCTGCGGAATTACAATGAAACATATTATGCAAAAAAAGCTGTAAACAAAGTTTGAGAGAAACACGGAAATGTAAAATAATCAAGCAGACTGGAAGTTCACTGGTTCCTTCCCATTCGGACTCGAATATAAACACAAATTGAGAAATATAGGCGGTATGACAAGTACACGAAGTCAAAATGATTTCTTTACTCTTTGCATAAAAAATACAATCTTTGATATATTAGTTGTATTTAACGGAATGCGCAAAACCAACTTGGTGGTTTTAATTAATTTCATTAGCACGTTTGGCTAAAGCAAAGCAATTGTCTAAATATAGCCACATTTTTAGTCCTGATTTTTATGTTCGCGCATCTCCACTTTTTTTTAGTGACTCCCCAGAATGAAATTTCGCATTCTAATAGATAGCTCACTCTTGACTTTTTGACAAGGAATGACTTCTGATCCAAGATGTGCCTAGCTTTTTCTCTATTCTCTTGCTAAACTTTCAGCTTTCTGCAGTTGAACTCCCCATATTTCGATTACACTCTTGTTTTTCCCAATCCGCGAGCCAGTCATTCCATTCCTACTTCCCAAGCAAAAGCTACTTGGCCGGATAGAGCAATAATAGCGATCTTCAAACGAAACGGCTTTATATCTCCTTGTTGTACTTTCGTACCTATTGTATGGGTTCATCAGAAAACGTTCCTCATGCCCAATCCGTTGAATGGAGAGGGTGGACGCAGACAGATTTACGTAACACAAGGAGAATCCTCTTACAACCGTTCATGAGCGCAAACAAGCACACACTTTTGCTATAGCTGCTTCTTTTTTGCTGTTGGGTTTCTCAAAGCACGAGATATTTTGTCTTCACGATCATCATCCAACATCGTCGTCACCACACCACCATGGAAAGATTCATACATACTTCCCTTTACTCACTTTTCATTTCAGTCAGTCAGTCAGTCGGCTTGCTCTCCTCTGCTTGCTTGCCGGTTTCCCAGCTTAATCTGAATTTTTTCTAACAAATCTCTCTCTCTCCTCTACCTAGAAGAAAAAAATTGGAGTAGAAGAAAAAAAGACAACAAAGAGACAAGGAAAGGTTATCAACGTATGAAAATAAAGTCAAAAATTTCATGAAAGGGGTAACCTGCGGGTTTTATGTAGGTTTTGTTTAGGAAAGTGTCCGCTGTAGATGTAGACGTAGTTTTCCTAGTTGCGTGGTCTGGTATCCACACATGTCGTTGACAATAAAGTGATATGTGCTTTGCTTAGCTAAAAAAAATATAATCCATAATTTTCCCTTTTCGGGATTTTTCCCCCCATCTTGCAATAATAATAGTGTTCAAACAATTCTCTCCGACTTGATTGTGACGACAAAGTCAAAAGAGGAAAATATACGGTTGTTTCTCTATATTTATTCGTTAATTTTAGTTCATTAGCCTTAGGTCTATTATGGAACGCTGAATATTCATAGACTATAAAAGATATTTTCTTTAGTTAGCTGTTAAAGAGCCCAGACATGGGTTTCCAATATGAAATATCAGTTTCAATCGTGGCAGCCCTCACCACCACCATCCCCACTCGTCCATCTCCAGACGACGAGTAAAGAATTGCATGCATATGCAAAAGGTGACGGTGATGACTTGAGACGGTTGGCCTGCTTCGAGAAAGCCGTGAATTAAACCATTAAAGCAGGCCATGCCATAGGATGGCGATGGATCTTTGCAGAAATCTTAATTTATGACCAACGCGCAAAATAAACATATGCATTACTGAGAAAAAAACGAGAGGTGCATCATCCGTTCCTGTTTAGTTTGATAGTGAGCTTGCTGCTGTTTCACCTCCTGTTTGATGCTGATGATCTTGTTGCTTTACAACTTATAACTACAGACATTAACTACAACAGTGTGACTTTTCCTTCCTACAATACTTACATCCCTAAAGGAAAAAAGCGAACAAGCAACCCACGAATTGGTTATATCACATCATCAGCAGCAGAGCCCAAGCCCAGCATCCAGTAAACAAGACTATATCTGCAATATTCATTCATACCTTAACTACTCACACAACTCCATTTACAGCGGTGCGCTGAGCTCATTGTCACGATTTTCGGCAGAAAAAAAAAAGTCGCACTATAATATTGTTCATCGGTTGGGAGAGGCTGACTGACTGAGCAAAAACAGTTTAATGAAAAAAAAGCTGTAAACGAAGAGACAGAGAGAGATGTTTGTCTAAATGACAATATCTCTATAGGCTAGAGTCCGTGCGAGTTTTTGTGCTCCTTTTACCCCATTTCCCTGAGAAACTTTTTTTGTGACTGTAATACCTACAGTGAAGAAGATTAGTATGCAACTTGAAAGTAATGTTCAGACACTCACACTATAAAACTATAAATCAGCCGTATATTTTTTATTGAGAGCATATAGGTACTTACAGACTAAGGGAGTTTTTGTTTTTTCATCTCCCATGAAAATCGAAACGTCACGGAAGAGACTGAAAAGGGGAAGAAACTAAAGGGGAAGGAGAAATTTTTTAGTAATTGTTTACATGGGAGATTTCCTTTCAAGCTGATGCAACAAAGTTTAAGGCTAGAGGTGTTGTAAAAGTGAAGTCAAGAAACCCCAAGATCTGTCACTGAGGGATAACGAGTGTATTCCAGCGATTAAAGGTTTTACACTTGGAAGTAATTTGGTCCGAGAAGCATGTTGTTTCTTGTTTGTACGGAATGAATAAGTTGTATTCATACTCCAGGATTGAAGTACGCTAGAGAGTAAGTAGTGCACCACCATCGACAGTCTCAGATTCCCTGAATGAACGCAAATAGCTTATTACTGTAGTTGACCAAGGAGGGACATGAACTAAAGATAGGATAAAAAAAGAACAAGGGGAACAAGGTGCTTTTTTCTATTTGACATACATTACGTAACATAACAGAAGAACCAAAAAAAGAATAGGAGGAAGTTACAACCAACCCACAACTCTCCACTGGAGTCAAGATTCTAAGGAGAGCATCAGGAAAAGAAGAAAACCTTTCGAGATCTTTTTTTCTCCTTCAAAACCATCATGAGTTGGTGGGCTGAGAGGTTTAAAGGACCCCAAAGGGTCTTGTGCCTCCTCCTCTTCATCTTTCTTCTGCTCACCTTGGTCCATTCCAGCAGCCCACGTCAGGTCAGTCCATTTGTCTGCTAAGTATATTATAAAACAGCATTTAACTCAAGTATTTATATTAGCCATTAGCTGGAGCTGTTATTATGAATAAACATGGAAGTCCTCGCATACACATGTCTGCATAGTACTACATTAGCGTATCATGTTAGAAGGTTAACTATGGGGTATGATGGATATCCTGGAACAAGGAGCTAACAGGCTTTTTTAACAATAAACTTTCCAAGGGAAAAATACACATGTCATATATGCCGTATATAATAAGCCGATTTTTTTTACAATGCATCATTATATTTTCCTATCATCATCAGTGTGTGAGGCTGGATGTAAATAGTATGCTGATGGTGATGTAATGCCTTGCAAGAACCGTCCGTAGTTATAAAAAAAATCTTGGAAGATTCGGAGTTATTAATATTGCCCACGTCTAGGAGCATACAGCCTCCTGTAAACATCATCTCATCTTTTTCCTTTTCTCGAAAGAAAAGTTCAAGCACTTTTTTTCCTTCATCCAGAACGCTTGTTCAGGTAGAGGGGCATTTTGTATTAGCTGCTCCTGCTGCTGGCAGGCGGACGGAACGAATCAGTAGGTATTTTTAATGCTGCTGGTAAATGGCTGGATTTGGGATGTGGAAGAAATATGAATAGAATATTTATTGTTGGTTTGGTGTGGCGAGCCATATAATTGTTATATTATGCGGATCCAGTAACACCGGCCGAAAACCATATGAACAGAGAGCAAACACTGGGGGATGAATGTATCATTCGTGAAAGTAATGGCAATAATAATAATCAAAAAGCGACGACTACTCATTAGTGTTACGATTTGTTGGTTAGCCAACACCGTTGGCTTCTCATCTTTGGGAAGGGGGAATATAATAAAATTCCTCATAGCTAAAACTAGAAAGGGTTGGGATTGGCAAGCAAAATATAGAATAAAAAGGATTTATTACGACTTAGTCCCACAAACGCATATACGTTTTTTTTGGCTATTTGCACTGTCTGGGTTGGAGGATTTTTTTTGAGAAAAAACTGGATGTTTTAATGAATGAAAAATATGAAATTGTTTTATTTCCTCCCCTGCCTCGTTCCCCTTTTTCTCCGGTGATAATGATGATAGTTTTGTTGAAGCTGTTGAAAAATGAGGCAAGCACCGCACCGGACCAGCATTATAATAAAAAATATCCCTGGCCGATACCCTATTAAAGAAATTAAGGAAGGGCTGAATGATGATGACTGATTGTGAAAGACAAAGAGGAATGTTTCATGAGCATAGTTTTATATGACGGGTCCATCTGCCTCCAACGCGTTAACCACGTCGTAAGAAAGATTAAGGAATTAAGGAAATTTCTCTGCTTAGGAGTTTTGCTGTCGATAAATGTTAAACGAAGCTAGCACGTCCTTCCTTCATCATATCACTTTTTAGATGTCTTAAACGTTTTTTAGAAAAATGATGATTTGGAAGTTTTGACTCCCTCTTTATATATTTGAAGAGAGAACGGGGCAGTTTCTCATTCCTTCACTGTTGGCCTTTTAGTGAAGAAAGGGTCAACCTTATGCTGGTCTTTTGACTCCAGCCGTCAATTCTTCTACACTTCCTCGGAACCGTTCGTTCTAATCTCTGGCAGGTGTATTGTCTTATAGGCAGGCATCAATTCCAAATCATTCATAGGGGCAAATTGGTTTGTCCAGGATGACTGGTCGTAAAGCTAAAATTCATTTGAAACTAGTAACTTAAATTCCGATGCACTTTGTACTTGATTAGCATAACATTGTTCATCATCATGATGCTCATCAGCCAACACCAATCATTTGGCAGTGCATTCGAGGGATTAAGTATTGCAACTAGACACGGACAGGAAATTCAATGTCATGATATTTGAAAGGAAACAGGCAGAGGTTTTTTATGCTAAGTATCTGTACGTCTGCTGCGTTAAATTGCATAATCATCTATGCCATCAGCTTCACGCAGCCCTGTCCATTTCACAGACCCGTCAAGAGTTTCCTCTTAAATAGTCATTTTATTTTTATACTCAGCTCTCAGTCTTTTAACCCCGCGTTGAATAAAAACATCACTTGTTGCAGTAATAAAAACAATGACTTTGAGAGAACGGTGTAGTAATATTATTGTTATGATGCAAATATGGAAAAGAGGAAATGGAATGCGAAATAGAGTGTCGGACCAATTACCAGAGAATCGAATGCCGTTGTATTGACTTGTGGACAAAGCAAATGAGTACATTTATGAGCTGTGTGAATAAGTATGCAGTTTATCTTTTTCCATGACAGACAAATGATTTTTTGAGAAATAAATGCGAAGAGAAAGGTGAAGAGTAGACAGCAAGTGGGCACAGTCAGTTTAATGTCATCCCACCGATTACATCCTCCACTTGACTTTTTTTGTGTTGAAATAAGCCTTGCTTCTCAAAATGATGTTAAATCTGTATGAGAAACATGATGGAAAGTGTTCTTTTAAAGGATTTTAATCACTTTTCAAGCTCACTCAATTTATTTTTATAATTTTACATGATTTTCTACTCTGCATGATATCTTCGGGAATAGTAAAAAACCTTCATTAAACTGTCTTTTCAAGTTAAAAAGTTAACGCGGTCATAATCGCGTTTACGGCTACAAAAGAGGCGAGTCTATCGTGAGCCAACACCTTCTGAATTAATAAAAAAACACCTTTTGTTTTTCTACAAGACACTTTATTCGAGCGATAGGGTTCACTCTGTTTCTTGTTATTTCTGTCTACGTTTGAAAAAGGAAAGTGATAAGACTGGCATAAGTAAAATACGTACACTTTTTTTAACAATAAAGTCCAGAGATTCCACCCGGGTCTGTAGTGAATGAGCTAATTCAGTTGAAAGACAAGTGGTGAGCATTTATTACATTTAGGATTTCCATTGTGCCTCACGCCCACAAAAGGAGGCTAGAGCTTGACAGAACGTATTATGATGACCTTTTCTCTGCAGTCTCCCGCTCCTTTCTTTTCTTGCTTGAAGTTTTTCCCTTTGTCCGGCAAAATACCAGAGCTATCAACATCACACTGTCATCCAAAAATGATCCAATCCATGCCAAAACCAAGTCATCTTCTGAACCCTGTGAGTTATAAAGGCTGTTAGCGCTCCTGACTGCTCTCTTGCTTGCCGAAGTTTGCATCTCTCAACTTTTCCGTGAAGAATGAGATTGTCATAATGAAGATGGCCGTAGTATAAATGTGATGAGATGATGAACTCTCTGGAGCATTCCTAAGAAAATGCTACCCATCCATCGGCTGCACTGGTACTTGGTACTTTGTTGGAAGGATGATGATGATGATGATAATGGTAATGATGACGGTATTTTACTACTTTCGTATACATCATACATTTTCCCTTGCATTGCATTCCATCATCCGTCACCGTCGGCTACTAAACGTATGGAAATATTGTAAACAGAAGGCTTATTCTTGGTCTAGACCACCCCTTGGTCCGCAGAGCATGGTTCTTCCTGTATAATTGTCTCTCGGAGATCATTTATAACAGCTCTAATTTGTGGTTTCTTCTCAGTTCTTGATAACCATCAGCATCATCGGCCTACCTTTTCGTCCTTTTGGGAATCAACAGGAAGAATAAATTATCAAATAGGGGTCTTGCGATGCAGTCGATTTTCTAGAATTTCTTAAAAGTCGGTGAGGAATAGGTGCCAAAGGAGTTATAATTATATATTATTCAGAATACTAATACAATAAAAGCATCGGAGTAATCAGAGTGGGTTTAGGACTGAGCACGAAGTATGAGGGCACTGCATTTCTGGCTGTAAATTTCTTTACGTTATTTATCAAATATCAAAATGCTGACTACTGCACCGCCAACTGCTACCAACTCATCAATAGCAATAAACTGTAAGCGTCTTCGTTTCTCCTCTTGCGTATCTCGCGTGTCTGCCCTTCTCTTGTCTCTCCTCAAACGATCGCGACTTTTTGTAATATTGGCGTGTGCACTTTTTTGAACTTGTTATTATGTAACTGGATATAACTCTGCACATCACGTCATCTAGGCCGTGCTAAAAATGACTTATACTCGTGTGCTATGCTTTTTTTGCAATGTGCGAAAAAGCCATTACTGTCTGCAGTAGGAGTAATTTAATCCTTTTGCAATTATCCCATTTTATGACGGAGCATGCGCCATGACTATGTGATAGGCCGGCTTGATTCTTGGGTCTGCTGTCTCTTCTGATCCATCTGCGAAAAAAAAGTGTTTGTGCTAATCTCTTGGTTGGAAACATAAATGGTACCTCATTATAACGCATTTGATTGCAAATGAAAGGAATATGACAAATATGGATGTTTACAATCAGCATAAACATCTCCAAAAAAGGGACATCAGCTTAAAAGACTTAACGAGAAGGCTAGACAAAACAGTCTTGAGAATCAGGCAGAACTCCACACATAACTATATACAAGGGAAACAAAAGTGTTTTAGCAAATTGCTGAGTCTGCAGTGTCCTCCTCAAATAAAATTATCTTAAAAATGATAGGAAGGTATGAAAAGTGCCATTCCCTGAATTTGATGAGAATTGGGGTTAGGCATATTAATGATGAAGATAAGCTTATTTTAGATCCCTCTCTTCGGTATCGTTAGTTTAGGGGAATGTTAACATGAATTGGGAAAATGGGTAAAGTGTATCGACCGATATCGACGCAAAAGAGAATACCCTTAAACTTTATAAGTTGAGGTCTGCTATATACCTTGATACCTTCTCACGTGGTGCTTACATACAACATTACCTATGCATAACATTTTAGTTGAGCCTACAGTTATATATACCTAGATTTAATAGGGTTTGCGAAGAAAATTGAAATTGGAAACAGCTTGTTGTTGACACTGCTGACACGGCATTAAAAGTCAGTGTAGCCAGCCTCACCACCAACCGTATTTTGGCAATGAATCCAAGAGGTGAGGAGAGAAACTGTACAAGACGCGAACTCCTTTTTCCAACCATGCCATCTCACATTTTTACGGCTTCTTCATTATAAGTAGATTGATATACAAATACAAACAAACAGTGTTAAGTAATGTCTAGCTATTCAAGATAGTTTCCGCTTTGCCCTAACGATATATGTATCATGTCTGGAAGATGTTTTGGTGTGAAACAATGAATATTACAAAAGGTAGTGGGCTGCTATTATATTTCCACTGTTCACACATTCAATCTTTTGATGGAAGGACAAAGACACGTATGAACTTTTTTATACCAGAGAGCTTTCCAACTCTGTTTCGATGAGACTTGTGTATTTATGCCCCTCTTCAATTTGAAATTTGAAGACGATAAAGGTAAGTTATACGAGAACTGTCCAAGTTCTACATCTACGCATGGCGGCGGCAGTAGCAATAGGCAAACATTCGAGGATTCGAGGAACTTTAAGAGGCTCAACGGCAACGAACTTACTTTACTCGTTGTA
>JAQGAH010001473.1:0-14012 GCA_034696885.1 Lepidocyrtus paradoxus
CGCAATAAAATAAGTGATCGTAGTAAATGATGAACTTCTCCTTCTTTTCTAGCACGACCCATCCATTTCATTCGTATCAGGCAGGGTAATCTGTAAATTTGCTCTTTTTGATTTAGAAAAATGAGAACAACGTTTATCGATCCGTCCATCCGGCATTCTCTGAACGAAATAAGTTTTTCCTCGTCAGAGTTTGCAAAATTACAAGATGATTTCACTTGGAAAAGGAGTAGGCTGGGGAGGAAGTGGAAAAGTGGGGAAAATTATGACATATTTCGTCCATGATTGAAATAGATTATTTTAATGTTAGTACCAGCAGCAGCCCTACACTAAAAAAAATTACTGTATATAGCCTATAGCAAATATATTTGCGTGGACTTGGCTAACAGTCCTATAGGCATATGACATGATGCTAATAATATTACAAAAATATTTTTTGTTATTGTTAGTCCCTTGAGGATTCTTTGGATAATAGATATGACCATGATGATGATGATGACATGATGATAGGATGATATGCACGTTATGCACGAGTAGGGCAGGGCGAAATCATAAGTATTTTTTGGAGTTTCTTCGGTTGAAGGATAAATGGGGAAAAGTAGATGTGGACTTTTGGGAAGAATCATTTCGTTTTTCGAGAAAGGAAGAATGCCTGCACAGTAGTTGGCTATATGGCTTTAACGCTTATGGTTTTATCAAAGGGAGGAATTATGGAAGCGTGTGAAATTCAATGTACTTAATTCAACTGAACTTGCCTTGCACTTCGTCTTCATTCTAGTCAATCTCATCATCATGATATGATGGGATGTAATATGGACCACTGCTGAGCCTCTGGGTGAGCTACTGAAAAGAAAAGAAATGGGCTTCAACATAATGATAAATTTTTTCCCGTATGCCATCACATTATGATATGGCAGGATTAGGATGATGATGATGATGATCGGATCGCGAAGAACATAGTGGTTGTGATATATGGAGCATGGCATTACATTGCAGTTGCCATCATCTTGTAAGATGATGATCATCATCATCATCGGAGTAAAACCGTTCTTGTAATAATTTTTCACGGAGGCTGAAAACAGTCTGTAAAACTACTTTACTTTTGCCAGTCATGTTTGAAAATTGAGCGGAAAGATAATAATGGATATATCTAGACGCAGGAGCCTTTTTTAGTCTTTAATAAGCCATATATGCGTAATATAGGTAATATCCCTTTTTGTATACCTGCTCACTTTTTTACCATAAAATTTTGTCTTATCAAGATGGAAATGTGCAGAAAAAGGAATCCCCAGTTTTGTTGGATGATGGGCATCGCATGAGTCTGGCTGGTCGGATGCTTTTCTCTTTTGCTTGGTCTGGGTGGGTGGGTGTGGTAGGAATTGTTGGTTGGATACAGAGTGTGTGCCGGATTTTTATATTATTTTTTCACCTTGATGCACTTCCAACCATGATAATAATGAATAATGTTTCGTCCTATTGCTATTCCTATTACGTATTATTATTGAGCGTGGCAATCCTCAGAATAAAATTGAGAGAAAAAATATCTGATTCTGACAGCGACTAAGCAAGGGAGAAACATAGCAGAGGTGTTTTAACATTGTTCTCTGTACTTTTATGCTCGGCTTTACCAAAAAACGCTCTCATTTTGCATAATATTCACACGTGTGAATTCTAGGTAGGTACGTTATTTATGCATTTTCAAGTTTTCATTTCTACGCGATCGTAATATGCGTATATATTAGCCCATTATGATCATCACCAACCATAAAGAGACTGCCCCAGTTTTGGATTCCTGAACTTATATCGAGAAACCAGAGTTTATCTGCTTTGATGACTGGTATAATGAGCGAGTGGAGGAATTCAGGATTGACATGCATTTTAATTACGTCTCAAATTACACGAGCGTATGGGTTTATTAGATAAGGAGAAGTTAAAAACGGAAGGAGCTTACAAAATATGTGATCGTGATGTGATGTTTCTACTCAGGCATAGGCAGTCTGAGCATTTTTGTTGCTGATGTGATGATTTTTCCCTTGTTTCTGTCTATATTTATGAGTCTTCTGTTTACGCATTCACTACATAAGATAAAACAAGTCAACAAATCATTCCCTTAACAAGTAGGGCTGTGTTGGCTCTGGGGTTGCTCTATAATTTAGAAGTGCACACGTAGCTGAGCTTCCGTTTTCTTTATGTGTTACGATAACATTGCATAATTGTATAATAAGTAGGGATATGGATGTAAAAATTATAAGGGGGCTTTAATAAAAATGGATTAATTTGGATTTCCTACTGCTGAATTGTTCTGTCAGCAAAATGTAAACTGCGCTATTGTTTGTACATTCTAGTTTGCACACTCCATTCTAAGAGGTTAAGTTCTAGTTGAGAAAAAAGTTTTTTAATTTAATAATTTGAGGATTTATGCTAAACAAGCAGTTCCTTTCCTTTAGCACTCGCCATTCTCCGTCCTTAAAAGTTGAAAGTGATTTGGTAGAAATGAATTCATTTGTACCATACATGAATGGAAAATTAATGCATAGTCGAAGGGAAATCTTAGAAATGGTGGAGAATGTCATCAAAATCCGAAGCCAAACTTTTAATTTTTTTACTAAGGGCAAAATCAAATTTATGAACACTTTTTCCAGTTATAATTGCAATAAGTGAAAAGTTTTTAACGAGATGGGAGGCGGACCCATCTGCAAGAACTTAACTAGGGCAGTAGTTTTTGTCACCCCAAAGCATTTTAACTCGTCGTTACTTTTCTATTCCCAACTTTCAATCAGCTCTGCTTGAAACTGGTTTTCGGGTGAAAGAAAGGAAGTGGAACAACAAGTTTCAGAAACATTATGCCCGTATTCAATATAAATATACCGCAATACTCATCTTCCTATAGCGGCCGTTACTTGTCATTTTTTTTAGTATTTTTCGTTAGAGTTTCAGAAATATCCTAGTTTTTCCATACCCATTACCCATAAGCGGATATTTTAGCGCTGCGAATGTGAGCAAACCGGCAGAGAAGATATTGGCAATTCGGAAGCTTAGAGAAGCAGATGCTACAATGCATAAACTCTCCCCAGTTCATTACGTATTCCATCCGGATCTCTTTCACTTTATTTATGCGGGCTAAGATTTTGAGCTCTCTCAAACGTAACGTATTTTTCAGGAGCGTATTTGCAGCCTGAAAAAAAGGAGTTTTTGCACTTTGCGATAAGGACATGACCAGGAAAGAGTTGTCCGTGCAGAAAAGAAATGTCTATTCATATCCCTGCAAATATCTTTTAACTGACTTCTGTTTGTCTGAAGGCCATCTGCTCTCCATAGATATGATATGGGCGATATGACGCAAAGATGATAATGTTCTGATGATGATGATGGGGATGATAATGCTCAAAATTGCTTTTACAACGGATATTAAATACGATAGACATTATTAAATTTATTAATCACATTATTTTTTTAGCTCATAGGTTATGCAGAGTCAGACCCAGGACATGCTCCGTCTCTAGACAAAAGTGTTTTTTTAACTTGAGAGAACTTCCTATTGTTTCCCTCGGCTCAACTTGGCTTTTCAGTAGCTAAACAGTAGCAGGAATAAATGTACTTGAAATTGGGATACAAAGGGAAAAGTTTATTTTTTACATGATGATGATGATGACGTTAGCATAAGATTATCTTCAGTATTTCCCAAAAATAGCTTATCTTTTAACAATCTCTTATATTCTATTCTCACCCATTCCATACAATGCTCCCCGTCTATCTTTTTACGTCTTTCTGTGACTCTGGCTAATGGTTGGGTTTGCCTCTGGTTTCAAAAAATGTCTTTTGTTCACATTTACAGCTCTACCTGAACCAGATGTAGAGAAATGACTATAGTTGAATTAGCTTTTGCATATGTCATTGGAATAATAGATATACCTACATATGTATCATGTGAAGATCCAGTAGGAAAAGAACTGACATTGTATTTTTATTATTGTCTTCCAGGTCAATAGCAACAAAGGACGAAGGGAAGCAGTTCCTCCAACATCTTTCTAGAGGATCACTCGGCGAGAGAAAGGGAATTGTGATTGTGGCTGTGTCATTCTTTTTTTGTTGGAATTTCGGAGGAAAAACGGGAGTTCATTCTCTCTTGATCTTGCCAAGGAGGAAGAAAGGTAAAAAAGCAATACAATTATGCACATGCTTACCTTAGCTTTTAGGTAGTTTACTTCCTCGTTGGTATTTTTATGTATGCGTGCTCTTGAATAAATCTTGTTGGGAGTTGGCCCAAGCTGACTTCTGTCATTTCATGGTAGTCTGATTTAAAACAATATGGGATTTTGCACTTCCTGGGAGGGAGATTGGGAGGGAGGAATCAGTTCGTAAAAATAAGATGGAGGAGAACAATGCCTTGGCATTAGAAAAGTTACGGCTAAGGAAGGGACAAATGTTTACCGTTTACGTATTCGGTTTACTTTAACAGCTAAAGTCATGACGAATCATAAATATGAATAGTTAACTTGAATTTAAATACAATATCAAATCCTGCTAGTCCCGTCCCGAATACAAATGTTGAATGGGGAATTATTCTAAAAGTCCAAAATAATAAGTGGGATTGCACCAACAATAATTATTGTCTTTTTTACCTACTTAATTCAGATTTTGCCATTGTAATAAAAATTTATTAAGAAGGGATGATTAATGAGTGTGTGGTTTACCTATTCCCGTTCGTCTTTGCCCAGCTACCAACACCCACTTCCATTCCAATATTGGCTAATTCTGCTGATGATGCGATGCTGTTCTTTCACATAAATCACACGCGTTTTAATGCTGAATAATTATATTACGCAAGAAGTGACTGTACGCATAGGCATTGACTTTGATTTATTGATGTCTTTCCTTTCATTCACGATGAAACTACATAAATTATGGATGAATGGGATGGTTACTCTTCCCAAGTAAGCAACCCCTACTTATACATTCAAATCCACCCACCCAATGCGGTTAAGGAGACCGGTCAAAAAATCATATTCAGCGTGAATCCATAGTTAGTTAAGGCAGTTAGTCAACTCGGCAAATTTAACTTTGAAGCCCTCATCGTCCTTCGTCCTTACCACATCATGAGAAACCATGCACCTGATAAGTATATCTATGGCAAAAAAGGATTTTGCAATTTATTCCCCCGAGTCAATATACCTTGATGAAAAAATGGTTCGTTTCTTATTTGTACTGTGAAAGTTTGATCAATACATTGGCATGTGAGGATTGCACCCAATCCAAAATGCAAAAAAATGCTAACAATGAGTACGCCTACTTTAATATACAGCAAACAGACATTTTACCAGCGCAATTATCCTATTAAACCAAACTTGCTAATATGATCAGTGCACAAATTAGATTCTTCAAGCTGGAATCCGAATGCCATTAAACCAATAACATTTATTGCTAAAAGCGCTTCTACCAGGTAATTTCAATCTGGCTAATCCAGTGGGAGTAAAATTCTCAGAAAAAATCATATGAATTAGAACTCAGCCTTGTAGAAAGCACACCTAGGTAGATAGGTGCTAGGCATATATTAGTCAAAAGCAAAAGTAAGCTATTTGTATATTCCATGAAGCTTTCAGAGATTTGATTGACACAGCAAAAAAATGAGTGCCATCCCTGTTGTCAAGCCGAGGAGACTAGCTCATTCCCATGAAATACGCTAGAGACTGACTAGGCAAATAAAGATGGATATCGAGAGTGGCTTAAGCATACGAAAGCAGTAAAATATATACCTGGCGTAATCAAATACCTGGTGCTGCTGTGCACATACAATTTCGATATATTATGGATGAATGCTGTTGGCAAACAATGACTAACACCAAATTAGGGATTCGATACGTACGTTTCGAACGAGTAATGAGTATGTGGAAATTAAATAATACGCATATTTATCCCCTTTCGGTGTTGTTGGGATGAGGAGAAGTCGCAGCCCTCTACGTTCGCAATACCGGATTTTGCTGGTGTGACTGAGCTACAAAAAGCAAAACAGGCATTGTTACTCTTGAATATGTAATGACTATGCAGAGTATGATTGTTATGCATGCGATACGAGCAATTTCATGTTAGATTTCGCAAAAAAAGGCTGTTTTTTCCATTTATCATTGTTATAGGATATGACTAATCATATGCAATATGAGTCAATTTAATACTAAACAGCAATTTACTTGCATTGCTATATTAATTTCAATCGAATTTTATTTCTACCCGATCGTTTTTCAACTATTTAATCTTTAACATAAAACATTAATATTGAGTAAACAAATTCGGCCCTTATTTGCTTTTTAATGGCTTTTCATTGTTATTTATATCTATCTAGGTAATACCGGTTTAATCCTTGAGAATTACAAATATGATAATGCGATGATGATACAAATTATTGCCAAAAGTGCCATTATTATAGTGGTACTTATGCATGCGTTGTTGTTTTTTACTTAAACAAGTCAATAAAGATGGCTCTCATTCCGTCGATAATGAGGGGAGAGGCGAAGGGCAAATTGATGATGTAATCTGTTCTCTTCTGTTATTATTATTTCCCATTACATCTTCACAAAAAATGCACCAACAATGATATGTTCCCCATTGATTGAACCATTCTTGGTTTAGTCGATTTTGATAACTTTTCTCTCGTAAATCGTTCCCTTCTCGAAAAATATTGATTTGCCTAAAGTTTATTACCTTATTTATCCCTTATTAATCTCCCCCTCCACAGTTGATTTACATTGTAGAACAAGAGCTTCTTTTGAGGAGGGATCCATAATCCATATAAGTTGGTATATGTATTACAGATTCTCAAAAATAATCAAGGTAATAAACAAGATGATTTTTTTATCAATAAAACTTTATTATCATGTTTAAAGTTTGTGTGTGGTATGGTCCATTGGTGATATCGGTAAAAGTTGTGTGTCTTGTTATGGTACCGCTATGCTCCGTCCAAACCCAGCCTCCTTCGGGGTTGGCAGTAACGGAGGGTTATTTTTTCAAAATTGATTGTTGAGGCTGTTGAGGACGGTTATCCTGGCCAATAACAAGTTTCTTGATGTTTATGCCTGCTTAATCGGCCCTTCTTCCCTGCTCTGATTGTTTATCAATGCAGAATATATTGTTTTAAAATGAGTTATTGTGCACATGTGCAAAAGTAATATGGGAATTTATAACATTGTATCAGGCATCATAATCATCATCGTCATTAATGGCGTAGTTATTAAGAATGCTTTTTATACGCATTATTATTTTAAATAGCTCGTTAGTTTTATGCACTCATATCATCCCTTTTTATTTTTTGAGTTGGTATAAGTAATTGCCTATTCTTAGTACAGAAGGGTGAGTCGTATACCTTTTTGGTATCCAAAAATGGATTATTATTTTTAAGGTGTGAGTATAATAATCTACTTTTGATGTTATTTTGGAGTTGAGTGACCATTCCTGGCATTAGTCTTCAGTTTTGACTTGTACTTTTACCTATGGGATTGGAGTTGGAGTGAAAAAATGGGGCTACTCATGAGCCTCTTGGCTTGGGCTTTGGCTCAAGCTGGTTTTTTCTCTCCCTGTTGGTGTTGTTTTGTTGCACCAAGTTGTAATGAAGTGAAATGATAATGATGAGCCTTCTTGCTCAGGCTGTGGTGGTGGTTGTATATGTAGTTGGATTTTTCTCTTCAAGTAAGCAATAAAAATTACTGTCTTGATGCCTTAAAGCGCTATGGGCTTTAGAGATCCATCTTGGTTTTAAGTGTGTGTGCTGTGCGTAATAAATTTTAAGAGTTTGATTAACTAACGGGAGTTTGATACGATAGCAAATAAAAAGGGAGGTTAGGATGTTTTTAACGCTGGGATGGGAGTATGTGAGGGATGATGGCTGATGAGGAGGATTACCGTTTGTTTCTATGTTTTGAGTTGAACAATGTATATTACTGGGTAATTCCATCAGTCACCTTTAAAATACAAATTAGTGACAATATTGAAATAGAGACGTAACGTGATTCATAGTAGTTTGTTAATGTCAGAAATTGGTTGAGTTTATTGACGTCAAGTTTTTTGCTTTTTGACTGCGACAAATATTACATGGCAGGTAGGATATTGACTGTTCAGTTTGCTAACAAAAATTGAGAATAATTCACAGCCCACACAACTCCAGACTAAGGTTGTTTTTGTTGACTAAGTAAACTGAACAGCTTGAAAATTAGCAATTTTACCGTGAAATCTCTCCATTGACAAACTCAGCATCGTTACCCTTCTCACAAACGTTGGCGCACTGTGAGAAAAGAATTTTTTTTACATGAATAGTCAAAGCATATCGCACCCAAATCTAGTTCGTCATGGGATTGGCATTGCATGGTTTCTAAAGTCATTGTCACTCTTCCCCTTCCTTTTAAACAAATGAGTCACTCATTTACTCAAAGCCTCTGCCTACTCCCAAAACATTTTCTTACCAATATTGGTTAAGCTTTCGCACTTTGCTACAATCTACAAAAGCAATAGGCAAATGAGGAAAAGTGTGAAATGAAAGTGCATTCTTCTCTTCAAGATGGATGGATGGCTGATGACACAAATGAACTATGCAGCCATAATAATGTCATGTCATGATTAACAAAGAATAGAAGGGCTCAAAAGTCAGTGACCATACCAGAAAGAAAATTGATACTTCATGAATTGGCAGAATTGATAGGTTGACATCATGAGCCAGCGTAAAAGTCATCTCGTGCCTGGTAAATTTCAAACGTATCTGATCCTACTTTAAATATGTAGATGAGCCCAACGAGAAAGCGTGAATCTGGTGAAATGCCGTATTATAAAAGCGACACAATTTGCATCATCCTCAAATAACAACGCAATTATGAGATTATTTAAAGTTGAGAATCTCATCCCATGAATAAACTGAATCCACAAAGGCACAATAACACCTCACTTAAGAAATCACACAAGCTTGGAAAGTTGCAAAAAGTCAAGTCAACATCTTCCCTAATCATCCCTCGAATGATATCCGTGTAATTTGCTATCGATCAGATCCCATCCTAACATCTCTTTGTAGCAATCAGTCTCCTTTGTAAATATCCTCTTTAATCTAATTTATTACTGTCAGTTAGCTTACAAATGATAATGATTAGTCGTGACAGCCCAACATCATCTTTTGACCCCATCAATAGCTAATCATGAATCATGCCTGTTCTTCATATCGTTAGCGTGACAAATTGATATCTCCTTCCTTCCCTTCATCTAATTTTTTTCCCTTTCTCAAAGCCAGCCTTATAATTTGAATCGTGCTTTTGATGGGATACAAAAGCATCATCTCATTATAAAAAAAAAGTTGAAGATTATATCATTTTGCCATGTTTGATCCTAGCTTGGCTTGGCTTGATCCAGATTTTAAAAAAACGTGCACTACCTAACTCTCATTTGGTTCTATTGTCATTCTCCCTTTTTGAGCGTGTAATCAAACGTATTATATTTTGCGTGTACAAACAAAAGGAAGGCTCTTTTCTTGGTTACTTCATGACTTTGCCTTAAACAACAATCACACGGTTGGAAGGAGATGAATGGGATATATATTTTTTTTGTCATTGTAAATACAGCACAATCGCACTTGAGCCTACGACTCTGCTCTTTCAGAGGTCAATAATAAAAGGGAACTGTAGACAATCTGAGAGTGGAGCTCGAGGTTAATTTGCAATTGGCATTCAGTGCTAAAAAAGCTAGGTATTAAAACAGTTTCTTTCAAATTTCGAAAAGAAATGACCTGCTTCGTGCGTTCTTATAATGGGGTCCATATAATTTTTCGACTATTTATAGCCACTAAATCTGCATTTAACTCGGTTCTCGTCTGGCTAACGACAAAAGATCAGACCAGCACGAGGCAATGAGACTTCGGTTCAATGCTCAAGTATTGATGAATTTTTCATGAGATATTTTTTATCCTTTTTTGAGCAGCCCACGAGTCTGAAAATGTTTGCTTTGTAGCAGGGCAAACTACATGAAATGGACGGCCAAAGTATATTATAGCTATAATGATGATGGTGATTGCATGCTTGCTTTCATCTGAATGAAAGAAAAAATGCACGACATAAACTGATTCATGGATCCCGCGTATTCAACTTAACAAATGGATTGAACAAACAAGAGTAATGCAAATTGGCTGGGTTGCTGACGTCTTTCCCGTTTCGTACCTGGGAAGAAACCAGCATTGCGAATCGGGATTGAGTTGGGATCTGATCGTGACACCTTAACCTGTTACAGAAGTAGTCCCCAAAAGGAGAAAACCATATAATGGCTCAATAGATTTGCTCAACTATTTGTAACATTTCATATTTAAATGAAGACTAAAAATAGCAAAACAAAATCTCAAGTCCCATTCATAAACTAACAATGAGCAAGAAGGGAGATAGATCCCGTTTCTTACGGCATTCCAGCCAGAGACACGCGTGGCTCGGTTCGTGTCTGATGTGTTCTCAATCAGCTCAGGCCTGCAAGGTGAAATAAATAAGCTCAGCTTGTCAAGTTGGCTTTGAATATTAAGAAATCACTGCCATATCGTTAGTCACTGGGAAGTATCAGTAATCAAATTAACGTTATGTTCTGTTAAGTGATCTGTGATAATATATTTAAGGTTCACATTTCTCTTTAAATTATGAAAAGAGCAAATACCAAATAGAGACCATCGATTAATCTCTTCTTGTCGCAGGCTATTAGCCTTGTTTTTTATATTTAAAGGCTTTAAAACATTACAGCATTTTGCAGACTTGAAAAACCTTCTTTTTGTCCCGGTCACTATCTGGAGGAGCTTGGGTAAATATTGTACACATTTTTTATTTGCAATTTGCAACTCCATATCCATAACACATCAAAGTCAACGTCCGCATCCTGTCACTCGTCATCTTTTTTTAAACTAGCTTGTGTTCCCTCCATCCTGTAGGAAGTTTCCTGCAGTTTAAAAAACTCTAATGGGAATATAATGAGTTGTACAAGCCGGCTTTTCCACTCCAGTTTAGGATATATTAGAAACAGGTAGTTATAAAAAACGATGCAGTTTTGCTTGGAGTGGATGAGATTTGTAAATCCAGTGTATAGAAATAGCACTATCTACAAAATCGAGTGAAAGGAAGTTGTAAACATACATGTAATTGAACTGCATGTACCATAGAAGATAAATGGCAAGGTCTTTCCCTCTGCCCATCGGTAAGAATACAGTAAAAATTATACCCGATCCTAATAATTGTTCACGGTTGAATGGACTTGTAAAAAATCCATTTCTCTCCACTTAAAAGGGAAGAAGCAGCTGGATGCAATAAAATAACTTTTACTTTATTCCGCCTCCTTGAAAATGGAGAAGATGATTAAGCACAGGATTCACCCCCATATTTTGCAAGTAAAAGAGCAAGTAAAGGGAGTAAAGTGGTGGCAATTTGTTGAAAGGTGGTTATCATTAGGATACCGATGCATTCTTATACCATGCTCATAATAAATCCTTCATATGTACTCCCTGATGAGATGGTCTAAGGTTACGAAACTCTTTACGTAGCAATGAGAAGCTAAATTGTGGTTTCCGTCTTCCACCTAAATCTCCCAGCTTCATATATCAAGCTCGCTAATACGGTATTGTACCACCAGAAATACCAGGCTAAACCAAACCACTCACTTATTACTCACCACTACCACCAACCACCACCGCATTGTTTCATTTTTTAAGGATTTTTTTCCTTCCCAAACGGGAATAATTTACAGTCCGGTCTAAAATACTCTTGTCTGCTGGCTGGTTAGTATATGCTTGGATTTTTTCAGGAAATATACATATTCCCTGGTGGGAATACGGGTATTCAGTTCTCACGAAGGTAGCATAAACATCATGATTCATGATAAGAAACCGGAACAAGTAAGGAACGTGGATTAAAAGGATTTTTTTGCAACCAGAGGGGCTTTTAAGTAAAAACAAAATTACTTCATGTACTTTACCTAAAAAAATATTGTGCAAAAGGTTCGGCGAAAAGATCACCGGAACAATCGCTTTATTCAAAGGAACTTAGTGGGGGAGTTCAGATGCTAAAATAATACGAACGTTTTTACTCGGAAAAAATATGCGGTGAATTAGGAATCGCATTGTTAGCTCTTTTTCTATGTAATTCGGAGGGGCTTTTCCGCGAACATGGCATTTTTATTCGGTGTCTTCATCTCGCGTTCATCAGCTAAAGACTTTCCAAAAACAGTACATTTTAATGTTCAATTTTTTTGAGAAAAAATATTGTAATCTTATTACTCAATATTTTTTAAAAGATGTTTGAAAAAATATGTACTGTTGGTTATAATGATATGATTTCTTTGTAATGTAAGCAAGCCACGAAACGGCTTTACGTAATCTCGGAGTGAAGCGGAAGGATGATTTCCGTTCTGTGTTCAATTTGATATGTGAAGGTGATGGGGTTACTGCTGATGAGGACGATACGCTTCCTTCCTTCCGCTACATATTTTATTTTTCGAAGTACCTTATTACCTCCAAGTATGTCTATATCAAACTCTGTTAGGTAGAGTAGCTTATCAAGAGTACTTACATCAAGATTTTATTGTAGAACAACTACAGATAAGAGTCCAATCCTCTCTTGCAGTTGGCTATTCAGCTCATCTTCAATGTTTTTTCGATCCCAAACACCAATTGCAAATTACAAACGATTGATGATGATATGATGATAAAATGGACTGTGAAAAATGATATATGAAGAGGGGAAGCGAACAATAAGCTCATTGTGTAATGGCTTGGAGGAGGAGGCACTTGATTATGATTACCATACAAATTAGCAGTAAAACGATGAGCATTAAATGATACACAAATTGTTATGTAGACATGGTTTAATAGCGTAAACAGTTACAAGCTCGTAGGCTCATCGACATTGTCATCATCATCATGAATGAAGAAGGAAGCAAAAAAAAATCTGACAAGAAATTATTCATGTTTTTCAAAGCATTATTTGTCCATTTTTATTGAAAGAATGGTAAAGGATTTTTGTGCATTTATGTAATTTTTGCAACTTGTGAGGTTTTCTTGAAATTTGATGACAATTTAGATATTTATTAACCATGTTAGTTTATGTTGATTGGATTACCACACATGTGTGCCTCTATCCCTATGTGTTCTTCTTTTCTACAGTTATAGTTGTGATTAATCAGGCTACATATAGGGTTCTGTTTATTGAGTGCCTCCATTTCCATTTATGGTGATATGCATGTAATGAACTATATTATATAATATAAGATAATTGTGAGGTTTAATGGTTGGGATAATTTAGAGCATGAAAAAATAATGATAGAGTTGATGAAGGCAGCAATGAAAAAAATCAGCCTAGACTGCTGCTGTTCTGCCAAGAAAGGAGAGCAGCAGGTTTTTACCTGTAATATAAAATTATATTAAATCTTAAATTTAGCAAATTGCAAAAAATTTGGTGAGCTTTTCTAACAGCTCTCTGCTCTGATCATGTAATATGATATAGGAAAAGGAGAAATACGATTACAAATATGCGTCATAGGCATATTTAGGCATATCCATATAACATATTTTTTGTAAAATAAATACCACTAATCAAATACGTCTACTTTTTGAAGTTTTATACTTTCATAATTTGACTGTTAGTTATTGAGGAAGCCCAAGGGAGACTATGAGATCATGCTGACATGACGGCATGGAATCTTTTCAGCGGAAGGAAACGAGGAAGAAGGGAGAGGAAATTGAAATTAAGTATGGAAATCAGTGAGCAAAGCTTTCTGCTCCAATTCTTCATTGCTCGGCATGAAACTGAAAGATTGGCTAAAAAATCTGGAGGAAAGCTTTCAACAAACGTTTAAAAACTGCCGTTCTCCTCCGCCTTGACAGCATTTTAGAATCAATTTTCACATCAACCCATCCAACACTCTTCACTTGTCCATCTCAGGAAGAAAAAAACTATGAAAGACATATTTATCGGAAAACGTGATTTGCGAAAATTAGAACAAAAAACTTTATTCTGAGGTCTCTAGCTTTC
>JAQGAH010001474.1:0-14010 GCA_034696885.1 Lepidocyrtus paradoxus
CATTTTAATTTTATAACTAGTAATAATTAATCCTTTTATTAGTCGTAGTAAAGTATCAACACTACATTAAATTGTTTCAGCTGGAGTTGGTAATATGGATTTGTTCAACAAGGCGACTGGACATGTGACTGTCATTATGGATGGAAATATTTTTCATTCCTTTACGGGAATGGACGTAAAATGCAGTAATACCATAAACTACCAGCAACCTAAACTGTTCTCTCTCACTTGCTCTCTGCTTCCATCTCGCAGACCAAACGCATACTCCTTTAGGAGGTGTTTACAAGAGGGGAGCTTAGACGAGACTTGCGAATTGCCATCTTTTTTTTGGCGAAATGGCAGGACTGACATGAAAGTGGTCAGTGTGCATGACTGACGGTTCATGAATTTTTCAGCTAGCATCTAAAGATCGACATGCCTTGACCAGAGGGCTATGGCGTAGTCGAGAAGGAAAGGTAGAAGAGGTAAAGAAAGGACTGGTAGGATTTGTGCTAATTGTAATCAAGGGGAAATGGTTATGGTCAGCATAATTTTCTATGTAGTCTTTAATTACCTTAAGTTGTTTTCCTTACTCGTGGAGATAAATATATGATGACCAGGTAAGTTGTTTAGTTAGTATCATATGATGATTGCATTTAGTAAATGCGATGTTAATGTTGTGTAATAGTTATGTTTGAGTGCTTCGATGCTTTATTGATGGAGAATTTTACTAAATTGAAGCTGAAATTTTGTGTTTATAAATGGAATAGCTCTAATGAATGGGATTTATAAGGGTTATATTTTAATGAATGCATTGCAGCTTCAGCTTTGGCATAATCTTGCTTGGGTTTCTGCATTGTTGCATGAGAACTTGTAGCTTGATTTTGCTATTTGAAAAATGTTTCAAGAAGACTTGTATAAGGTTAATTTACAAAGTCAATTGTGCATTTTTCGTTGGATCTGTTAGCAAATTGACTTCCACTACGAACATAGTATGTCATGTGGGATGAAAGGCTTGTTCATGGAGGACTTTGTGTAACAAATTTATGCATAAAGGGCATCGCAGCTTCGTCTCACTACGCTTTGGTGTAAAGGAGATAATGAGCTTGAGTTGTTCCTTTGTAAGTATCCGAGTTTTTATAAACTATTGAGATGGTTGAAAGCTTATATGACGGTTGAGTTTGGTTTGTTAGCGGAAGTTAATTTGTAAATTTACCAGGAGTGTAAATGGATGACACATTTCACCTGGTGTAAGCAGTATGTTGGGCTTGTCAATTTTTTTGCGTAAATAAATTGCAAGTAGATAACTGATTGCAGTTGAATAGCATCAATTGACTCGCGGTGAGGCCTCCCAGAAGGATATTTATGCTAATTGGCAGTCAGGTACTTGCAACGATGTTTACGCAGAAACAAAAGGAGAAGACTGCTAATAGGAGAAAAAGAGATGACGAACGTACGGAAGGATGGGGAATCACGTTGTTGAGTGTAGCTCAAACGTGATTGCGTAGGAAGAGTTGAGCATCGTCGTGTGGTTTTGGATTGTAATCGAATGACGCTGGTTTGTGAAGGTACCCACAAATTGGCATTGTCAATCGAGAAATCTAAACCAAAGACGACGTTGCAAGATACTGAAAAGCTGTTCGTTGTTAACTGGCGACGATTGATCAGATGCGATGGAGAATGAGACGTCCATTTAACGTCGCATTTGACCGATCGATGTTCTGGTTAAGGCGAAAACACAGCAACATACTAATGGACACTTCCGTCAAACAGTGTAAGAATTGAGTTGCTGTAACGGTTAGCTGACCGGTCGCTTTCTGTTTTACTTCTCAATTGGCTGTTTGAGTTGAATGTGAGAAAGTATGTACAAAAGATGGTGAGTTGACCGAGTGATAAGGACTTGTATGTCTGCAATAAGCAGAAGTTGTAGTTCATATCAATTAGTGCTAACCTCCTCGATTGGTCTCGGTTGGAACGCCATTGTCGTAGACAATGGTTAACCAATAGGCACTAAGCCCGATACTTTATCGGAGGGGTGGTGGAAACATCACCCTACAAAGCATACCTTAACAGAGGGATTATTCTGTAGCATAAGGTGAGCATGGGTGTAACGATCGTTACACGAGATCATCAATCTCAGGCCTTCAGCCAAAATTTCGGGTTTGAATTGCTCGAAAATGGATAGAATGTAGGGATATCCGTATCACTGCATTCGCGTCCGATTTTTATGTAGGGAAACTGGCATTTTTGACTCGGAGGAACTGTAACTTTTAAACTTGTATAAACAGGTGTTGTAGTTTGGTTCTAGGTTGCTGTCCTTCACGTCTGGGCCGGGTCGTAAGTAGTATTGTATGCAGTACAATATGAAACTAACTAGCAACACAACTGTAACTTGAGGGAAATAACATGTCCGTCTCGTCAAGAGGTTGACGAGTCGGACGTGTATATTTTTTTGAAAAAATTAAAGACACGTAGGGAAGGAATAGTTGGAATGGATGGAATCGATAGAATGCAATGTTGATAGAAACTAGAAAAGCGTCGACGCACAAAAGATACAGATTGGAGGATGGACGACAAAGTAGATTGTAAGTAGCAGAGAGGAACAATTGAGTTGATCTCCATAATTGGGAGGACTTTTCAAAGTAACGGATTAGCTGATTTTTCAGTAGGAACATCAAGGACGGTTGCGAAATTAGCACTATTGTGGAAGATGCTCACCAATAGAAGATGGCCTTCAGATGAGAGGCTAACAAGCATGGAAAAGCATAGTAGACTGCACGAACAATAATGCTGTACATCTTTAAGGGAAGACATGCTCGGATTTAATATGAGGATTAAAAAGTAGATAGGTAGTAAGAAAATATGTTGATGGGAGAAATTAGAAGACGCATTGGAAAATCTTGAGTACGGATTTTTTACCTTCACGAAGCAAGACGCATTGGAAAAGCATAGAACAAAAACATTAGGGAGATCGTTGTCCTGCTTTTCCCCATGGCAGTGGGAGGACGAAAAGAAAGTTAACGATACCACCAACAGACGCAAGCAAGGGGTTGGAAGCATCATGTGACAAGTAGACATATGAACAGGACGAACTCGACACGAGATGTACGCTGCTAGAGAAAGAATAAGGTTTGCGGCCAGAGGACACGGGAAAAGAGTGTTTCTTCTGACGGAATACGTGCGACACTAGGAGAGACTGAAGCGTACGGAATGGAAGAATGGTTCACAAGAAAACTTCTTAACACAGGATCGACTTTGAAGATTGGTTTGCCACTGAACTGATTATGTTGTTCGAACTAGTGTTAAGAGAAAAACTTAAATCAGTGGCAGATATGGCGGAGAATTCATGTTTTTGACCTATGAATGAGGTTAGAAACAAGGATTTGTCGTTCGGCCTCCCCGTTTGGCCCCGCTGGGTAGGATTTGTTGTAGACAAATCCGAGCTAATGTAACGACGCGGAGTATCTTTTTCCGCGCTTGTTGAAAGACGAGCAAAAGACTGGCACGCATAGATTCAGCTTTCATAGCTACAGACCCACCTAATCACTCTATTAGCTAAAGGTGAATCATTTACGTAAGTAAATTGATTCGAGGTAGTTACACTAAGAGAAAATAGGCAGGTAGTGTAAGTTTTGAAACTGATGAAGCAATGTTACTAATCAAATTCATTTTTGTTTGTGGTTTTTCAGATAACTTTAACTGAAGACATCGACGAAAGTGTTTGTTAAGTGACAGGATATTGAAAGGGCAAAGAACTTAAAAAACTGAAGCAATAGTGAAAGTGATTACGAACAGATAGAACTGAAGTTAAGTGATTTGCGGTGAAGTTTTGTGAAGTGTTCACAATGGAAACTCTCGATGACTATTGCACTCTGTGCAAACGATTGATAACGAGTTTGGATGGATTACGGGGACATTATAGAAGTTATCATGCTCCCCGTGATAGGAAATGCTGCTATGGCTGTGAGGTGGAGTACGAAAACTCCAAAAAATTGCAGCAGCATTTGTTAACCTGCCACAAGCTGGAGATCGGAGAGATAAGTCGTGCTACTCAGGCTGATCCTCCAGCAAGACTCCAGTCCCATGAGCTAAAGCAGCTAGTGAGTAAAGCAATACCAATTTGTGTAAATTTGTAATGAATAATTACTTATGTCATTTAATTGTGCAATTCGTTATGTTTTACGTAGATGGCGGCTTTGGTTGAGGAGGACGATAGCATATTCGTAATCCAGCAGAGTAACTACATACTAGGATTCGACAGAGAAAAGAAAATCGCCAGATTTTCTTTAGAATCCATTACTGGGGGCACCATCGAGAAGGTTGTGGAAAGGAGTGTTGTGGGTGATCCGTATCATCCCTGCAAACTCCTTGGACGAGATCAAATGACTGTGGCTCAGATTCGAGCTTTAGGGTTTGAAGCTGGCCACATGGTGCCCGTCTGCACACAACGCCTAAATGAACAAATTTTCACTGAAAGTTTTTCATATCCTAATATCGTCGCAATGGAAGAATCAACTAATTCTGGGATGTGGGCAGCAAGCGAAACTTTGGCATCCAAACTAGCTGGAAGTTCATGTTGGGACCGCATCCATTGTTTGTCTGGAACAATTCTGTCAAGAAAGTGGGTTATCTATTCTCATTCGTTAAATGAAATGTCAAAAGTATCCAAAATTTGATCATGTTTTTGCGTTTGATGTAATAGGATTCCGAAGAAGGATTATGATGGAGTGGATGTAGTCGAACCTTATGTGCTGGAATTCCGTAGGATGCAGGCGTTCAGCGGATGTGACTACTATATTCCTATCCAGTTGTTTAAGATAGTTTTTCTTGAACGTCTGGATGGAACCAAGTTGATGCTGGCGTTTGTGATCCCTAATGATGGGTCTTTGGGCAACATCCATGCTCATCGAACATCTTTAGCACAGATGGAAGAGCTGGCCGACATCCGCTTTACGGACCTTGCTAGGAGTTACACTCCGACGACGGAAATTCGTGGACATCGCTGTACGTTTGGGGGATGCTTTGAAGTTTACCTTCAGGCAGCGGATGTGTTAGAACATAGCAAGATCCACCCCATTGCGAAGTTTCGTTGTCGGTGAGTGAAGTCAATTCCTGTTTTTAATGTTTGATAAGACAAGTTTGAAATATGAACATTCTTGAACTTTATAGGAGCTGTACAGAAGTATTCCAGTCACAAGAAGAGAGGAAGGTACATGAGAAAGAATCTCATTGTTTTCCCTGTGACGTCTGCGGGGAGGTGTTTGACAATAAAAGAAGCCTTTACTATCACAAGTCGATTCGGCACAAGGAATTCAAGTTCGTTTGTGAGTTCGCAGATTGCGGGAGGACTTTCCCGTCGAAGAATGACCTAGAGGTACACCAGGTTACGCACACGAAAGTGAAGAACTTTGTGTGCCCTGACTGTGGGGTTGCGTTTACGCTCCAGAGCGCTCTAATAAATCACATGCGGAAGGTGCATGGTAAAGTCAGACAACCTTCCAGTGCACTTGCCCAGGAAGTTGGTCCTGGACAACCGAACGTCAAACCGGGTTTGGGAGATTTTCAAGTTCCCACGTCGCCGGCTCAGGTTGCGCGTTTGGTGAAAAAATACGCTTGCCCACAGCCTGGATGTGCTTCTCGTAAGTTTGACAAGTTCATAATAACTTTACAATTGATATAAACATGCAGTGCTAATTCAATCTTGTTTGCAGGTTTCTGGACGAACAGGGCCCTTTCAGAACACATGAAGTCGCACAAACCGTTCAATTGTGCCAAGTGCAATATGGGATTTAAGGTTAAGGTAGAACTGCATGAACTTTGTCAAATCGTAAACATATGAAATGTGATATGCTACTTGCAATATTAATTCTTGTTTGTTTACTATTCAGGCCGATTTAGAAAAGCACGAGGAAATGCATCGTACTGCAAAGTTCGAATGCGAGATTTGCGGATACGCAACATCTGAAAGGGTAGGCAAGGCAAAACCTGTTTATGAACGCTTAGGTGTATGAAACTAATACATATGATTTTGTTTGTTTCATAGCGTAACATGAATGCCCATAAACGCCGCCATGATGGGGAAAAGCCTCATAAGTGCAGTTTCTGTCCCAAAAGATTTGAAACAAAAGTACGAGTGTATGATTAATGTTTTACGCTTCTGTTTATTTGATTGAAAGCAACTAATAATGTTTTTCGTGTTTGTTCATCAGAGAGACCTAACAAGACATGAGCGCACCCACACGGGTGAAAAGGCCTTTGTGTGTTTGATTTGCGGTAAAGGATACGCTCGGAAGGAGGTGCTGACGTCTCATCAGAAGACCCACCGGAGGCAGGGTTCAGATCTTCCTGCTACGGCCGCGGGTACATCTGGTCTAGTGTCGAAGACCACAAAACCAGCGGCAGCAACGGCGACGTCTGCAATTATGCAGAATTTCTTGGCACGTGGAAGAAAGGAGCAGGATGAAGACGATGACGATGTCTTCAAACCAGAGAGACGGAGTTCCAAACTTAAACTCTGATTTTGTTTTGTTTTGTTGAAGCATTTGTTGTATTTGGAATAAATTGAGTATTGTTATGTTTACTTAATTGAATATGTGTATTTTGTTTAGTTATTTTATAGCGTCTTTATGACAATCTAACCGACGGGGTTAGGCTCGTAAGAGCAATCACTTTGCTTTGCTCGCTGTGGTAGCAAGGAAGATAGTTCAACTCGAACTATTGGCAATAATGTGAACCGTTCAAAAATGAGAGGATATGTAGTCCGTTTCGGATTACATGTTCTCTCTAAATTTTTTGAACTTATTAACGTACGCTGTGCCCACCTGAAGGACAGAAGTTTGACTTAAACTTTTGAAAGCAAGGAAGATAGTTCAACTTGAACTATTGGCAATAATGTGAACCGTTCAAAAATGGGAGGATACTAGTCCCTTTGGGACTAGTATCTTCCCAAAAAAATTTTGAAATTTTAACGTGCGCTGTTCCCACATGAAGCACAGAAGTTTGACTTAAACTTTTGAAAGAAACTTTGGCTGTAAGGAACCTTGCGAAGAGAATTCGTTTATTATGCCGACGGAATGTAAAACAATCCTGACGGAATCGTTGAAGGAGCGTCTGGGATGTAACGAAATCCCAGGGCTAAAACGTGTTTCCTTAAAGCATTCATTTTACACAAGGCTTAATACGCCTGCAACATTGACTTGGGTGGTGCTGGTCTGGAAACATAACAAATAGTATCCAGAATTTAAATAGTATTTTGTGCTTTTCTTCTCTCGGATACGTTTTAACAGTCAGTATAATTCTTGTAGGAATCAGTCACTTAACGAATCAGATCGTTTAATAGGTATTCTCTCAAATTGCACTGAATGACAGTCGGAGCGTGTTCCAACTGGAAGGTTTCTCCTTCCTCCAGGATTTCCTCTTTCAATTGACATCCCTAACTTGTGAAGTCCCCCAAAAGCCTGAGATCAACGGGACGTATGAGGACTCGTTGCAACAAAATGAAAAGAGAATATATCAGATTCAGCTCCCACCTTTGGGGATCACCATATCCATTGGCATTACTGTAGGAAAGGCAAATGGATACTGGTCATTTACAGAGGAAGTTCCGTCTTCTGCAGTTAATGATGGAATGTTGGATGAGTCAACGTATATCCCGTCTCCCGGCAGTGGAACACTCCGACAAGCTGGAGAGAACGATACGGACAGTGGCGTTACGATATATTTTGCTATCGAAGGTGTAGAAATCGTAAATAACTATACCATTTCTGCTGTAGAAGGTGGAACGCGTCAAGAAAGCACAACAACGGCAACAACAGGCTCAACGGGAGGCTCAACGGGAAGCTCAACAACAACAACAACAACGAGTGGAACTGGGATCGAAAGGATTAGTTGGCCAAGGGCTTTGATAATTGGTTTAATGAGCACATCCTACTTTCTCTATTTTCCACGCTGAGGTTGAACTGTTTGTAGTTAGCTTGTATAGGAAGTAAAATTGTAGCTCAACCTATTTTATAAATAGTGTGAATATGACCATATTATTGATAAATTATTTCATTACTGAGAATGATGTCTCAAGAAGGTGAGCCCTTCCATGAATATCTTCTCCATTATGCCATTTGTGAATGAAGCGGAATAAAAGTTTAAAAAAATATGTTAGATCCATACTATTTTATTTGTAATGGTAAAAGTTTTGCATCCAACAGCAAACATTTAGGACGAGAAAATATAATCATGCCATGAAAACAAAAAGTACGAATCCTATAAACTCTGAATCTGGGTTGTTATTCCTTCCGCTCCCCGAACACCAAATGATCATCACATAATACATTACGAGAGGTGTAAGTCTTCATAGTAAAAATTCAACGGAAAAAGTTTTGCCAATTCGATAAAACTTTATTAAACAGATTTTATGATAGGTGATTGCGGTCTCGATAACCGAAAACATAATTTGAAAACCCGTGTTTGTATGCATTCGAAAGCACTACTGGAGAAAGAGCCAATTAAATTTTCTCCTTTTAGAGTAAACTTGGCTTTCTATTCTAAGTTTTCAACCTGATCGAAGGAACAATCTAACGAACAGAGAATTTTCGAACTGTAATGAAAATATTAAAAACATGATCTGATCAATTGTCACTTAAAACTGAATAACATCAATATTATATGAGTGGAAAGCTGCCAATTCCCATTTCGTCGAAAAGCTGCAATTCTCCAGAGATTGCATGCAGCAAAATCATCTAATAACTTATCTGACTTTATTTCTCCCCTCACAAGCCCCGACATTTCAAAATAAGAAAGCAACCACCCGGTGAAAGCAGTTTTTTAAATAAAATAGACAGTAAAATACTGTCCATAGTTTATAAATGTCCGCATTTTCCCATAATCTCGGCCCTCCGGAGAGACCACCAAGTAAGTTAGCGTAATTGGGTACTTTCTCAGAAAATGTTTACTTTCTTCGAACAAGTGTACAAAAAAAATAGCTAGGCTCCGACTCCCAGTATAACAGAAAAGAACACATCCACCAGGTCAAGCCATTTCAAGAGAAAAATTTATCTTTTCCTGTTTGGATAAGTTATGAAGTTAATTGGATTGTGAGAGGCTGTTCTCTATTCCTATTTTTAAACACCTCTTGAAAATGAGGTCCAATAAATGATACCACCGTTATATTGCAGACACAGTATTCTAGGGAATTATTTAACTTTCTCTTGATTTTGGTGGTCTCGCACCTAAATTGTTTTAGTTTTTGATACTCTACAATTTAATGACAAGTAGCTTCTCTAGTTCTAAAAGTTTTTAAACTCAGCTTTTGAACGTTGGTGAACCACTTTCATAACAGCCTTCTATCAAGGTCCAGGGGTTTTGGCATTAGCTTTCACCCTCTCCATATCAAAGTAATGCGATTAGGTATGCAAATACAGCGTGGAATGAAGGTCCAACTTTGAAGGCATTTGTTTGACATTTCATATGCAATGCAATTTATTTCACCTTCACCACCAAAGCATACATAAAACATCACTTGTCTAGTCCATATACATATGTAGGTATATTCAAATGAGTTTTGGCAATGAACTATGGAAGCGCAGATTTCACTAGAAACTCTAGAAGAGCATGCAATTTGTAAACTATAAAGTGGGAGGACTGAAAAGAGACGAATTTTGATGTTTTACTTTACAGCATGTGCAGCTGGAGTAATGATGGAGGCCGTTACATGGATGGTAATTAATCTATATCAAATTTAATTAGGGAAATACCGGTTGGGTTTCGCTAGAACATTTCTTTTCCCACACCCGTTCCATCCCAGTAGTCGGACTGCAATAGAGAAAATTAAACGAAAAACAAGAAAACATATCAGCTCAAATGATGAATCTGACGGAAAATTTCGGCCACCGCAGAAAGTAATTATTCATGTACATAATAAAAATTAGTGCATGAAGAGAAACAGTGCAGCAAATTCACTCCACATGCCAACTTTCCCATCTTTCATTTTTTACAATTTTCTATTCGACTGACTTGATGTTTTCGAATGGTTTGTTGAGATAGGTTTTTTTTGATAACATCCGTCAAAGACAGCGATAGCTGCTTTTCATTTGGCTTTTGAAAAATGGGTTTTGATGAACAATTGAAAAATTCGAAAAATTCCCTAAAGTGGGCGGACATGTTTCACAAAGGGAAAAAGGCATCCTATAGGCATATCTCCGTGTAAATATTTTTCTAGGAATCAGTACAAAATGAGCCCTCCTACCAGCTAGACAAGGCCAGAAGCTGTTCAAGCGTTTTTTTAGTGGTGGGCGCTTTCCCGATTTGTGGGTTTGGCTTTGAACTACTGGGTCTCATATTATTGCACTTTTCCATTTATCCAGCTAATCTATTCATCAGTGCTAATAACAGGGAGCTGTATGGTGTGAGTAAACAGCAATAAAATGGCTTCTCATACATTCGCATACAGTGCAGGGCTGCACTGTATTCAAAAATACAATTTATGAATTTACTTTGAAGAAGCGTTCTATAGTTAATTCAGTTTGATCCTTTTCATTATTTATTATTAAATATCCTTTATTGGACAACGGTCCAGGGAGCATACAGAATGCTTTGTGTGACAACAACCACATTTTCTATACTGCATGGTGGGGGAAAGGTGTATATATTTCATATCTATATCTCTTTCTTGAACAAGTTAAAAATTTATTCCCAGAAGCCTTCCAATTTCTCATTTATTTGTGGCTTGTTTAGGAGAAAGAAAAACCCTATTCATGTATGGCACGAGAAAATACTCGGAATTGTGGTTTTTGTGGTCATATGCTATCCGCATGATTCAAGTCCCAGTGAGACTTGTAAATTTACTAAATTTCCTGCGTGATATGACGATCCTCTTTGAAAAGGGGTTTTCACCCCAACACTAGTAGACTCAAGGACATTGGGAAGACAGTTGTATGCAAATATTTGTTGAAGTTTTTCCTCAAGTCAAGTATGTGCAGAGGGAATTTTTACTGACAAGATTTTAAACTTTGTTAGCATCCGGCAACCATTCTGCAATTATTAGAAACGAAAGAACGTTTGAAATGATCATTAGTAGAAACAGAAGTATGACAATCCGATTCAAGGTCAACATCTCTTTATGAGCAATGATCAAAGTTAGTGCAGTTACATGACATGTTTGTCATCATCAAGTCAACTTTGTTTCTGCTTGAAAATCAATTTGGGAATATCGTCTTCAGGAAGGTCTTCAGAAAATGCAATTCATTTCTTGATGATTTGACCATGTCTCATCTTTTATGATGTCTTCTGAGATTCCTTTCATGTGTTCTTTATTTACAAAGCACCTTATCGATACCATATGCTAGATCTTTCAAGCATCTAGAAGTGTTTAGTAGATGAAGGAATAGGAGCAAAGCTGATCAAATCGATAACCCTTTGTGTATTTAACTTGAAAAAGTGAATGGTAGATCGTGTTTTCTTTGTCTGAGACTCTACTTCATTGGATGATTGCTAGTGCTACATTAAGTAAATACATATACCTATCTAAGGTGTAAAATGTCATCAGATGGGGAACCCCAAAGTGATAAACCATGTCGAGAAAAGATTTACTTCTGCTGCGATCAACAGAAGTCATACAAACAACTTTCCCCAAGCAAAAAAAGCCTCAATTTCCTTTCATACATATCTTTTCAGGGCCATTTCATTTGAAAATCTGTTTTCTTGTGAAAGAAAAGAAAACATCCTGCCAGCGCACAGCTATACAGCCAAGTAGGTGTAGCAGCAAATTTTGCCGAGTGCTTACTGAAACTATATAATTACGGTTGACTTTTAAAAAGAGAAGGCAAATTAGTGCGAAAATCACGTAATAACAACATTATTACGAACATCGTCATTTTCCCTTTGGAGAGATGATTAACTCCGCAGACTCATCTTAATTAAGGGTTATCAAGATTCAAAGTAAAGTTTACAGCAAGTATGAAGAGAAACTGGTCAAGCCCCCTTTTCCACTTCTTTACCGTGCACGCTCACGCATTCCGTATTTCCAGAAGGAATCTATGCAGGGAAGTTTCGCTTCACCACTTTAGCTTTACCCTTAAAGTAACAGCATAATGGCCACCCGGGCTTCAGTTTCCATTTGAGTTCCTAGTGGAAAAGACCAAACCAAAAAGAGCTGTTGTAGACTTGAAGTCTAGTGAAACTACTCCACATAAGTCGTTTAAATACCTTTCCCCAACTTTCACGTTTGAGGACTAAGACAAGATAATAAATTTTACTTCCCTTAGCGTTCTACAGCCTTTCAACATGCAAAAGCAAATTTATTTCAAAGTCAAATTTTTAGGGATGTGAATTTGTTTGTCGATGATCATTCAGGTGAAGTGAAAGTTTTCGCATGAGTTAAATCCAAAGAAAGTAATTCGCGTCCAAATAAGTACCTTATTTTTGCGCTGTGAAGTTTCTGGGAGTGGATGGGTATAAAATCTTTCACAAACAGTTAGTTGGATGGAGGAATATATGTGTTCAAAATATCTCAAAGTAATACATAGTCAATATTTTCCACTTATGCTTGAATTTGAGATGACCTCTGCGAATTTGAGATGATCTGAAAATTGCAAAGGGAATGGATCTAATCTTATTTTTTGCTCATGTCAAGCTGTTCTTACATAGAGACGTGGGAAAATATGAGCGTTTGAAAGGCTCTAGGGTGCTACTTCTCTTATATCATTACTTTCTGAATAGAATAAAAATAAGTGAAAAGTGACATATTTCGATGAAATCCAAGCCTTTCCTTAAATCTTACATATTTACTGATCCCGAGTTTTTAAATTGGCCAGTCGAATCCAATTTGTCTGAAAGCGGGGGATAAAATTGGTGGAGCTCTTTTGAAAGCGGTTTCTTTGGAGTTTTGCACTGCCTCTATCCTTTAAAAATTGTTTATTTGTGATGGGGTGTGTTAGTGAAAAATGGGTTATTTGAGAAAAGCTTTACGCTTTTTGAGAAATGGACTATTGCTCACTTCATAATCTTATGATTGACAAACCTGACATAATTTCTAGACATCCAGGAAAATCCATTGATTCGCCTGTGGGAAAACTGGCTATTCCCTTGAAAAATCGTGATAGGGAAAGAGTTTACCATTTTATAATACATATGAAATTGATAACGGTGAAGTGACGATCTCAAAATCATCAATAAAACATTTGTTTTTCCTCAACTTATACATTCCATAAATTCTCACTTTCCCCGCAAACATTCTTCTTGGAAATCAACTAACCTCATCACTAATTCAAAATGGCAAATGAGCCAATAGATGTGCTCCCGTGCAAGCCACCGCTTCCATTCCCATCAAATGAACCCCCTGGCATATATGATGATCCAAGTGCTTACTTCAACTCTCTGAACGGGAGTAATAGCCAACTAATTACTCCATTTTTCCAGTTCGATGAAAATGCTTCTTTGATAGACGGATTCAATTCCTCTGACCCATTTGGAAGGGCGATAACCTTACAACCTCCCGATTTGCTTATAACAAATCCGTTCTTCCTGACGTTGACTATTAGCTCAATGCTAGGGAATTTAGCTATGCTTGGAGTGATCCTCTTTACGCCTCAGTTTCGGAAGTAAGTATGAAGCTATAAATATTTAATAACACTTGTGATTTGCTCCGTAGTCCGCACCCACTTTAGATCTTTTTATCAATTCCTGGGAAATGATTTATTCAACGGGAATACTCCAGTGATCAGAACAAGTAATACAAGAATACAATTTCCTTGAAATAGTCAAAGTACGTGCTACTCACCCTCCTAGAATTCCAAATTGAGATTCTACCTAACCTTCAATTAAACTTTGAGCTTTTGTTTTCTCCTAACTCATACTGTACTTTGTGGGAGGAAACTTGAGAAAACAATTGAGAAAGTAAAGGAGAATTGTGACAGCTTTAAGTAAACTTTACTCTTGGAATCCCGGAGAAAAAGCTCGAATGTTAAAATTGAACTTCTTTTACTTTCTTTCCAGGCCAGCAAACTACTTAATAGTCAATTTATCCCTTTCATCAATTTTCTT
>JAQGAH010001475.1:0-13992 GCA_034696885.1 Lepidocyrtus paradoxus
ACTGGTACGAGAAGAGGCCTTGCGCCAAGTGATAACGCAATTTGCATGGGTTGGGTAAAACATTTAAACAAACTGGGCCCCTAATAAACCGTGTCAGGCAAGCAACTTTTCGAATGAAAAGTTTCCTGAAAAAGTCATCTCTCGTTTCGGTGACATCAATTGGCCCGCTCGCTCGCCTGATTTAACTAGCCCTGACTTTTTCTTCGGGCGTATTTAAAAGATCGCGTCATCGCCCAACGCCCAAAAACCATTCCGGAACTGAAAGATCTGATTTGCCAAGAAATCCAAGAGATACAGTTCCAAATGTTGGAGAAAGTCAAGCATAATTTCGAAAATCGGCTTCAGATTTGCGTCAATGAAAACAGGGGTCACTAAAAGGATATCATTTTTTAATTTATGTGTTATAATTTTCCCATGTTGTATATTTTACGTAGCTGTAATCAGTCTTTAAAAATGTTTTTAAATAAGCAAATTATTTGAATCTTTCATCACGATGAAAATGATGGTCAGCCCTGTATTTATGTTGCACCAAAGTTTAGCGTCACTCAAACAAAAAGTAAACGAAAGCTTTATTCAATAGCGCCAAGGTTCGTACCACATGAAATAACTCATGTGTTGGCTATGGTCATAGCTTCATCGTATCGACATTTTAGATGCAAGGGAATCGTGCCATCTGCAAGCTAGTCAATACGTAGGTCAGACGCGCACGAGGTACTACCGAAGTATTACGGCATGAAAAACCCAATGACACCACTTAGGATCGAAGCAGGAACCCGCCTTAGAAAATTCTCACCTTAGCCAACTGAGCCATACAGCCTTTGCTAAAATGAATGACTAAATAAGTCGTATTTACAGCATTGATTACAATGGTGCCGACATTAAAGTATGCCGACAAAGGACGCCGACAAAGAATGCCGACATCAAAAGATGATGACAAACGTTTCGTAGTATTAATAGCAATTTTTTAGGTACGTCTTTTGGTGAAGAGTCGTTTGGTCCATATGTTATAGACTTCTTTATATTCCAATTGTATTCCAGTTCGATCCTTAGTAGAATCAGAAAAGCAGCAAACATGAGTGCTAACAGCCATTTGTTACTACTGTCAGATGGGGGACCCACTGAAGAGGAATGTCTTGAAATTACTGTTGCAAGACGAAATTTGGCGTCCACTTTGCATAAAAATATATTCCGTATGCTATCCGTTATGGCAAGATATGTGGGGAAAGCTTGAAATGAATTGCAAGCCCTCCACTTGCTCAATGGATAAATACGTAGTAGTATTCCCATGCTGCGGGCTTCAGTTCATGTGATCCCGCAAACTGCTGACACATGCTAGTGCGAAACACAAGGAAAAAGTCTAAAGATCCTTGGACACCACTAAATCATTTAGATAAGACGTTTTCAGCGCTTCATATATACTAACTGCAATCAACTTTTCACTGAGAAGGAAAACTCTAAACCTTTTGTGACTTGCTTTAAAACCATCCAAGCAGGTACATAACTGAAGTACAGTTTGGCTTAGGCTAGGTTTGGTTTGGCCTAACTGAAGTACAGTTTGGCGTTGGCTAGGTTAGGTTTGGTTTGGCCTAACTGAAGTACAGTTTGACGTAGGCTAGGTTAGGTTTGGTTTGGCCTCACTGAAGTACAGTTTGGCTTAGGCTAGGTTAGGTTTGGTTTGGCCTAACTGAAGTACAGTTTGGCGTAGGCTAGGTTAGGTTTGGTTTGGCCGAACTGAAGTACAGTTTGGCTTAGGCTAGGTTTGGTTTGGCTTAACTGAAGTACAGTTTGGCATTAGGTTAGGTCTGGCCAAGTTAGGTTAGGTTAGGCCAAGTAGATTTGGTTGGGTAAAGTTAGGTTAGGTCAGGCCACGTACATTTGGTTGGGTAAAGTTAGGTAAGGTCAGGCCAAGTAGATTAGGTTGGGTAAAGTTAGGTTAGGTCAGGCCAAGTAGATTGGGTTGGGTAAAGTTAGGTTAGGTCAGGCCAAGTAGTTTGGGTTGGGTAAAGTTAGGTTAGGTCAGGCCAAGTAGATTGGGTTGGGTAAAGTTAGGTTAGGTCAGGCCAAGCAGATTAGGTTGGGTAAAGTTAGGTTAGGTCAGGCCAAGCAGATTAGGTTGGGTAAAGTTAGGTTAGGTCAGGCCAAGTAGATTAGGTTGGGTAGTCAGGTTAGGTAGATTAGGTTGGGTAAAGTTAGGTTAGGTTAGGCCAAGTAGATTTTGTTGGGTAAAGTTAGGTTAGGTCAGGCCAAGTAGATTAGGTTGGGTAAAGTTAGGTTAGGTCAGGCCACGCAGAGTAGGTTGGGTAGTCAGGCCAGGAATGGTTTGAGAAGGTCTGGCCAGAATAGGTTTGGGAAAGTCAGGCCAGGAATGGTTTGAGAAGGTCTGGCCAGAATAGGTTTGGGAAGGTCAGGCCAGGAATGTTTTGTGAAGGTTAGGCCAGAACAGGTTTGGGAAAGTCAGGCCAGGAATGGTTTGAGAAGGTCAGGCCAGAATAGGTTTATGAAGGTCAGGCCAGAATAGATTTGGGAAGGTCAGGCCAGGAATGTTTTGTGAAGGTTAGGCCAGAACAGGTTTGGGAAAGTCAGGCCAGGAATGGTTTGAGAAGGTCAGGCCAGAATAGGTTTGGGAAGGTCAGGCCAGAATAGATGTGGGAAGGTCAGGCCAGAATAAATTTGGGAAGGTCAGGCCAGGAATGTTTTGTGAAGATTAACCAGAACAGGTTTGGGAAAGTCAGGCCAGGAATGGCTTGAGAAGGTCAGGCCAGAATAGATTTGGGAAGGTCAGGCCAGAATAAATTTGGGAAGGTCAGGAGAGGAATGTTTTGTGAAGGTTAGGCCAGAACAGGTTTGGGAAAGTCAGGCCAGGAATGTTTTGTGAAGGTTAGGCCAGAATAGTTTTGGGGAGGTCAGGCCAGAATAGGTTTGGAAAGGTCAGGCCAGAATGGGTTTGGGAAGGTCAGGCCAGGAATGGTTTGAGAAGGTCAGGCCAGAATAGGTTTGGAAAGGTCAGGCCAGAATAGGTTTGGGAAGAACAGGCCAGAATAGGTTTGGGAAGGTCAGGCCAGAATAGGTTTGGGAAGGTCAGGCCAGAATAGGTTTGGGAAGGTCAGCCCAGAAAAGATTTGGGAAGGTCAGGCCAAGTAGATTAGGTTGGGTAAATGTAGGTATGATTATAATTAAGAGAGATAAGGGAGATTTTACTTTCCCTATAAAAACCAATTCGTATCCAAAGCACTATCACTGTTGCCACTGATAATAGATCTTAGAATAAATAGTATGAACAAATAAAGTGTACTTTTAAAAATGTACTGTTATAATTGTAAATTAAAATGTATATTATATTTTATAATATACACTTTTGAATAAATATTGAGTTTAGATCCGCTTTTGTGAGAACCACGGTTAACAATCAAAAGGGTATTTGGGAACCGATTCACGAGAAGTCTAATTTTACTATGCAAACAACGTTTAAGGAAATGCTATGTTTTCGTGACTAGTGTAGCATTTTGTCTTACACCCTGGTGGGGTCTTTGTGTGCGGACGTTTGAGATGTAATCGGCGCAATATTTATATATATAATCAATATTTTAGGCTTGCTAACAAAACCAGGAACAAATTACAAAAAAAATTCAGCTGACAATAAGACCTCAGAGAAAAAGGTTTGAAACCAAACTTTGTATATGTATTAATATCTTGATGAATCATTCGGACATTAGTTAGCTAAACTTCCAAGGAATCAAACATAAGAACAATTTTAAGAATTTGTGTGGAAAAAAACAGGAGCCTGACACAAATCATAGAAAATTAGGCTTATGGTTGAAATAAGTAGCCTAGGCCATATTTTGCTCACATAGGTGGCGCAACTTTTGTGTCACGGATTTGCGTAACGGATTTCTAATAAATGTTTCTTCCATTTTGAATTATGGCAGAAAAATACAATATTTGAGTCACCTGCACTGAACTTTGTATTTTCCTTCAGAAGATCGACTACATTGATACATAAATACTGTTCTGTAACAAATCAGCTTCCCATCAGAAACAGTTTCTAAACAAAATTTTTATAAAAAATTGCGGTGTCTCCATGAAAATATTTTGACATAGCTTGGCTTATGCAGTTTAGTCACTATATGCCAATAAATTTAACTTTGTATTGTTTCGTCAAGACTTTCAGGTGCCCTGCGCAAAATATAGAATTTATGTTGTGTAAAAAAGTAATATTCAAAACTTTTTAGCAGTGTATCTTGCTGTATTCATTAATTTTAAGTTAGCGACATGACTTTGGGGTGCTTTGAAGATTTTGGCGATTAAAATCCTTTGTTTCTTTTATTTAAGCTTTTTCTACAATACACAAAATAATGACTGTATTCAACGCAAACTGATAATTCTTCGTACTTATAATAAGTTTCTTTACTTGGTATCTTGATTTTGAAACCCCCTCAACTAATGGCCTAGTAGCGCGCAAGTCGCATAGCCACTGTGTTACGGGTAGTTCACGAGACAAAGTTCGACATATTTTTACGTGCTTCTTCTTAGACAGATACCCTGCGTCCCCTCTGTCTTTCCAAATTTCGTTATGTAACAACCGGGGCATACTTTGAAGCGCTGTGGCTCTGATCTCAACCTGCACTGGCGCGATTCCTAATTGGGACTTTAACGCCTTTGTGGAGGATACCGCTCTTCTACATTGGGCGATCGCAACCGCAAGCTTCTTCGAGCGATTGGCGCAGTGCACCCCCCATGTAAGTTTATTGTCCAAATTTACTTCCAGATATCTCACAGATTTGGTGAAAGCGATATCGACCTCGCCATATTGAAGGCAAGGTCTGCAATCAAATTTACGTTTAAGCGTAAAAAAATTCCTTCTGATTTTGCAGCGTTGACGGAAAGTTCTACTCTGTCACACCAGGGTTTAACCTCAATCAGTGCCCGCCTATAAACGCGCTGTGTTTCTGCTAGGTTTTTACCCCGCTGATATAGCACTATGCCGTCAGCAAAAGCCTGAGAGATTCCGCTAGTTATTTCTTTAGCCAACGTGCACAATAGCTCGTCGACCACACAGTTCCACAGAAAAGCGTTAAAACTCCGCCCTGGGGACATCCAGCATTAATGCTTATTTTCAACTTACTCTAATCCACCTGACGTAAATATCAATAACCTTCAGTCTATTTAGCGCAGCTTCAATTATTCTATACGGTACTTTATTCAAGGCGCCTTCTAGATCTAGAAAAACTTCGACGGCAATTTTGCCTGATGCTAGAGTATCTTCTATTTTTGAAACTAATCTATGTAAGGCAGCGTCCATGGAAGCGTTTCTAAGATACGCAAACTGGTTGTTTGCCTTTAATCTTTCCACCAATTCTGGCTTTTTCGTGCCCCAATCTATCAGCCACTCTAGCACTTTACGGAGGAAGGATGTAAGAGATACTGGTCTTCAAGCAGATGCCTTATAGTAGATCTCTTTGCCGGGTTTTGGCAGAAACGCTACTCTGGCGGGTTTCCAGCTTCTTGGTGTGTGCCCAAATGCCAGACATGCTCTATATATCTGAAAAGGAATTGGTATAGTTTCTTCCGCACCAGCCTTCAGCAAGGCGGGTGCGGAACCTAACCTAACCTGGCGCTTTTTACGAACTAAAACTTGCTATTGCAGCCTTGATTTTATGTATCGTAATCACTCCCTCTGGTATAGTCATCTGGCAATTTTGTGTAATATTTACAACAGTATTCCCTATGATGTCACTTACAAACATAGTGTCAGGGAGGTGCTTCAAAGTATTTTCGGCGCTGTCGGTGAAACCGTTTACTGTTTCCAACGGTCCCAGTTTAGCTAGCGGATTGCTTTTCACAATTTTGTAGAGTCTAGAAGCCTACGGCAAATCTTCAATATCTTTGCAGTATTTCCTCCAAGAGTTTCTCTTTGCCTTACGAATTTGCTTGTTAAAAGCATTGCTGGAAAGTCGATACTCTTTCCATTTATCGGAGTCTGCTAGACGTAACGCTAGCCATCGTTGGCACCTTTTCTTACAATTACTGAGCTCTAAATTCCATCTTAGTGGAGTTTTTTGTCTCTTTTGATCCGCATGCGAGGACAGCAAGTATAGAAACAAGATATAATTGCGTATGTTAGCTCTGCTACCTTTTTTCTGGTTTACTTATCGAAGTGATCTCTTCATTGTCAATCGATGCGAGCTTTGGCTCCAGCATTTCTTTAAGCATGATAAGCTCAGTACGTCTAATGTATACTTAATCTTTCCCTAAAAATTGCACAATTGCAAATACTCTGTGATTGAAAACTCTGAATATTATTCTTGTCTGGAATTGCGCTGATTTTCATGCAGAGGCAATTTTGGTTAGAGCAAACTGAATCTCACATGCGTTTGGAGAAAACCCACAAAATTTCAAGTTAGCAATTGCAAAATTAGTTGGTTGGATTTCTGAATTATCCCGTGACACAAAGAGCACTATACGTAGAATGGGCTACAACAATCATTGCAAAGAGTTACTCACTATGAAATCAAATGCGAAGAATTACCCCTATAAAATAGAAAACCGACTTTACTTCACTTCTGCATTTTCTGTATTATTTTACACTGTGGTCAAATCATGTCCAGCTAAACAATGTTGTGACACACAAAATTTCCGACATAACTGTGCAAATGGGGTATCAAAATTACCGCAACAATGCTCTAAATACGAACACGAAGAGAAAAATCTGAAAAAATGCACTATTATAGTTTTAAAGCGAAAATGGTTTTCCCAAAAAGATGTCTAAACTCTACCATATGGGGTATCAAAATGATCGCAATACACCTAAATAGTAGCACTTAACGACAGAATAGTAGAAAAATGCACACCGTTTGATATATGCCGAAAAAATGAATTTTTCTCAAAAATTAAAAAAAGTTTTGATGGAAATTGATAAAAACGAGTTCTTAAATTTTGACAAATAGTGTATCAAAATGATCGTAACAATGCGCAGAATGCGAATGTGACCACATATTAGTGACAAATTATGCCATTTTTGACTTATACCGCTAAAACTGATTTTTTTTGAAAATTTTTGTTTTGAATGATTTTAAATGATTTTAAATGATTTTAAACGTTGTAAAATGAATAGAAATGTCACTTTCTTCCTGGGGCGGAACGTCAAAGGATACGGTCCTCAAATCCACGCATCGGTAAGCGTCAATGCACGGAAGAATGAAAAAAATCCCGGGGCCGCGGGCGCCACCACGTCGGAGTCGACCAAGTCGAAATATTACAGCTCTCTCGTACTCTTGCACTACCTGTGAAAAAACCAAGTCATAAAACCAAGAATTAGTAAGTTTATAATGGGCGCAGCAATCTGTTTTGTTATTAAAAAAAGGTCTAGAAAGATAGGGTTATAAAAAAATATTTAGGAATAAATGGCTCTAGATGTGCTACCAAGTTTTGCGCACTTTTGTAAAAATAAGGTTTTTGCAAATTAGCCATTAGCCTAACCTAACCTAACCTAACCTTACCTCTACCCTTGATTGTCTCTACATTCTGAGTTTCATCTAAATCGCCTGCAGTCAGATATTATCTGATAAATCAGCTATTTCTAATATGTGATTTGTGTTTTCAATCCGATTACATATGTATACTCAGTTTTATGCAATTCGGTGATGGTTATATATCAGCTTATATGCAGATTAGCTGTTTATGCAAATTATTTATTGCTAATATATGGCTTGTGTTCTCCACTTACGATTGCATGTCTATAACACGTTTCATCCCATTAGGTGATGGTACTTCTGATGCAAATTTTCCATTTCTAATACTTGGGTTGTGTTTTGTGTTCACCACCTTTGATTACGTATCTATACCAAGTTTCAAATCGGTTTCAAAGTTTCAAACATTCTAATTATAGACGAACGGACTCCCAGATCTCCTAGAGGAATCTTATACACGTAGCGCAACTTCCGCTAACAAGGTCAGCAATATTCGTTCGGGACTTGCTTGTTCAGTAACTTGTTGAGAATGTTCATAGCAATCCCTATCGTACTTTTCCAGCTTCCTCCCATATGGTGTGATGCAGGCGTAATAAAGTGCCATTCCGTCCCTCCATTATACATGGCATGTATAAAGGAGGGACGGACGGATACGCTCTGTTTCGGAACGTAACCAACATAGAACTGTTCTGGAGTCCGTCCAATGATATGATCCTGAGATGGCTACATAACACTAATAGGTTGTATTCACCGTAACTGCTAGTCTAGCTCCCATTACTGCCGCATTTAGTTCCATTCTGGGGATTGAGAGCCCTTTGATTGGAGCAACTCTTCCCTTTTCTGCCATGAAGGCCACTTCGATGTTTTCTCCAGTCCTACTTCGGAGGTAAGTCACGGCTACATATGCCTCCTCACTTGCATCACAGAATGTGTGTAACTCGTACAAAGAGTCTTTTGCTGCTGACTTCCTCACACATCTTGGTACAGTGACTTTCTCCAGTTGTTCAAGCTCGGTCAGCCAGCTGTTCCAAACATCCTCAAGACTCGACGGAATTTCATCATCCCATCCGATGCCCAAGCGCCAAGTTGATTGGAAAATGACGAGTCCTTTTATTTTCATCGGAGTGACAAAACCAAGAGGATCAAACAGGCTCATGTTGAATGACGCCAATCGTCGCTTGGTAGGCCGACACTTTGCTGTAGAAAGCTTATCTGGACTTATCACAAATGTGTAGACATCTTCTGTTATCATTCCAATGCAGTCCAAGGATTTTTTCTATTTGTATATCCGATTTCGACAAGATATCGACGTTTCCCGGTGCTCTGATATCTGGGTTGATACTATTTAACACGGATAAGCTACTACTACTCCATTTTCCAATCGGGAACCCTCAACGCCCATGAATGTAAGTTACATTTTTCTGCAGAGTAAGGGCTTCATCATCTGTCTCTTTTCAACTTAGAGAGTCATCCATGTACGTTTCCTCCAAGATTGCTTTCACTGTCTCTGGGTACTCCGTCACATATTGCTTATTATTCAAATCTTTGACAAAAATTGCTGAAGCTGGGGAACACCGAGCCAAAGAACAAGACCGTAATATTATACTCCCTCGGTGGTTGATCCCTTTCCATTCCACGATAGAGGAGTGTCTGCATGGGTTGATCAATTTCCTTCAAATTGACATGGTGGAACATGGCTGTGATATCCCTAGTCAAACCAACCTTGTGACTCCGAAAACGAAGAAGAACTTTTGGAAATGGTACAAGCAGGCCCAGTGAAGAAGAAATCATTAAATGCTTTTCCGTTTGCCTTTGCAGCAGCATAAAACACTAATCTCGGCTTCTTGCTGACATGATGAGCAAAAAAGTGCGGAAGGTACCAAGTCTTTTCCGGCGAATGATTTGCCATTTCGGTCTTTCCCTTTTCTTTCAAATATGCCTTCTGGATATACTCATCCAATCTGGAAGTGTACACCTCTGCAAATTCCTTGTTCCGGTCTGCCTTTTTCTCGATCATGTGAAGTCTGCTTAACGCTGCCTGCTTACTATCGGGAATGGGTTGATTTGCCTCTCTCCAGAGGAGTCCAGTTTCCCATTTTTCGTCGACCTTGATGGTGGTGTCCTCCATAATTTTCAGCTCCTTACCGTCTTCCATGGAACGCACCGAAGGTTGCTCGTTAATCATAAAGTTGTCCACAGCGATGAATTCTTTCACCAGCTGGTTCAGCTCTTCCTGTTGTTGAAACTTTGGTCTGATATGGAAAACTCCCCTCTTGCTCATGACTGACTTTCCTTCGCCTCCAATCAGCAACCATTCAAGTTTGGTCTTGATTGCGGCTGGGGATGATGGGGACGATTCCAACTTCTCTCTGGGATAGCCAAGTCGCCAGTAATCATTTCCAATGATTAAACGAGGTTTTGCGTTGTGTTGTGAACGTAACGAGGCTCCTCGTAGACAGGGATACTTTGCACATATCTTTCCGATGTCAAAACTTTGAGTTGGGAGGTCCAAGTTGGACATTGTCTGAACATTCCTGAGGGTGTGAGATTTGGCGTTTGTGAAAGTCTCCGGAGATCTCACAGTCCACCTTCATCAATTGTTGTTTACTTTCCGTTGAAGACACTAATATACAACAACGGTTTCTTCTTTCCGGTTAATCCCAACTCATTTGCTAGGCGTTCATCAATCAAAGAAAGTTGAGCTCTGGTGTCAATCATGGCATAGCAGGTTCGTTTACCTTTCGGTCCTCGGACAGTTACAAGGTACACACTATAATAAGTTCTACGGATTGATTCACATTTCCTAAACTGGTAGAGGTTCTGGAGCTTTCATCGTCAGCTTTTGTTTTCACCAGTTCCATTTTCTCATCATTCTTCATTTTGGCACACTTCCGACATCCTCGGATCAATTGATACAGTAGTGGGTTTTCCTCCTTTCCATCTTGGTTTTTCTTTTTCTTCAACGACACCTACATGTCGATTCCGTTTGGGTTTATCATCTTTGTTGGAACCAAAGTATGGCTTTATACGTTCGTACTCTGAAACCATTTCAACCTTAATCCAAGATTGAAAGATCTTCAAATTTTCAGGCTGTTTGGAACAAGTCTGGTACTGAAACCAATCACGGTGCATATTGGCTGGAAATTTATCACGGGGCTCCTTTATACGCTGAATGTTGTTCAGGTACCCGTCTAGTCCATATATTAGTCACTAGCGCGTCCACTGCTACACAAAAGTCTACGATAGTGTCTGATTTGTTTACGTCCGGGATTTTGCTTTTCTGCACATTTTCGATAAGGCGCTGAATGATGTGCTTAGCATTTCCAAACCGTTTTTCAAAATTCCGTATGATGGCGTCTACATTCAGTGGGTTAGCCAATAAGTGCTGGACGGCTTTTTTAGCAGGTCCTTTTAGGTGTTATTCGGATGAGGGTGAGTACTGGATCATCACTTTTGGTCCTTTGAAACTCATTCAAGATTAACCAGTCCTGGGGTCGTCCATCAAAGGATGGAAAGTTCTGGTTCTAAGATTCTGTGGCCAAATTACTAATCGCTGTTGCGAGTTGACTTGTGCTGTTGTCTACTGCAGTTGGCTGATTAGGGGGAGGAGCGTATGGTGAGTCTTGTAAAAGCGGGGGTGAGAGATCAGAGACCGCTAAGATCTGAATCGTCTTCCCTGTTGATTACTGTTTCCTTGGGTTCCGTTCACTTTTTCTACCCATCCGTGTTGATTCGTATCGTCTTCATTCTCAGATGACATCAGATCTTCGTCTGTTTCTGCGATAACTTCATTTTGAATCTCCCCTTCCTCCCTGATGATCCTTTTTCGCCTTTCAAAACTCTGTTGTATCTTTGATAGCTTTGCTTCCTGTATTTTCATAACTTCAATCAGAGTGAGCAGTTGCAACTCCAGGATGTACACTTCCGGATGCGTCTTCCGTTTGGGATGACTTTAGCAAAGCTAAGCGTCTTTATACCTGCGTTCTTCGTCGCTAGATCCTCCTGGGCAATTTCATCTTGGAGATCTGCAATTTGTTTTTTCGTTTTCAGGCTGTTTTGTCTGATCCTTGTTGAGGTACTGGAACGGGATGAAACGACTGAGCCTGTTCTGTTAGCATTTTGACTTTGTTGACTTATGGAAGGTCCTCCCCGTTTAGTCTCTGAGGTATCTGGGATTCCCAGTTCACAATAATTGAAACGGTTAGTTGTTTTTTGCAATTGCTGTCCTCTTACTCCGCTTTGGGGGGTCTCTCGATCTACCATGATGATGATAAATGTTAAAAACAAATACGCTGCCAGTCACGTTGCAGGTTTAGACAGTGTTACTTTTAGTGGTAGCCCATTTATCTCGAACAATTGTCCTCTTGGGGGATAAGGCGTCCTTTCAGCCTTGAACTGCCTCTCGTTCACGTCTCTCGAACAGTTCTACTTCTGGGGGGTTGGGCATCCTTTTAGCTTTCATTGCTCGTTGTTCACATACTTCCTTTCGGTTCTTGATCCCTCCTTCATGGATCGGATCCCGGGTTTTGGTGCCAATGACTTTGATTAAGGGGTAATAGAGGTCAGGTCAAAACACAGTCAAAGATTCAGTCACTACATGCTCCTCTCAATCAACTTTAGCTCGCTAGAACAAGGCGTGACTCCAATCCAGTACGTAACTGGGCTAATCTTTAACTGAGATAACTAATTAACTGGACTTCTGTCTGACAAAGACTCCCTTCGATCTGTGGTATTCTAAGTAAAATCATAAAACCTTAGTTGGTACTTTTGAAAATAAATCCGGAAATTGACCAGCAAGGTGATAAGAAGGCGATCGAAGTAAACTACAAATCTTGGTGTTAATTGTACATAAAAATCACTTTATTATACGTTTGAAAAACCTCTATTAATGCTCCGTACAATTAAACTTATCTCTAACCCCTTAACTAACGTTTAAACTAATTACAACGATAAAAAATAAAGAAATCCCAATATTTTCAGCAATTCCTTTTTTCTTCCACAATCGATCCGCTCGCTACCAAAGCTACTAACTCAATGCCAAAAAATCCCCTCTAAATTTTTACACTGTACAAGAAATGCTTACTCATTCAACTCCTCAGCCCATGCCCAATCCCCTCTTGAAGTCTCCCCCGTAGCCCTTCTTCTGTTTTGCCACTGTGCCGCGAGGGGGCATCATCGTATTCGCTTTGCCTCGCTAAACAAAGTCTTCGTTCACTCCAAAACACTTATGCCTCTCTACAATACTAACGACTAACTGAAGAACAAAGCAGTGATCAGAACACAATATAGTTAATGGTTATAGGTACGTCTTTATTGAGCCATGTCTACTTGTTGACTGCACGATTACAAGTACATCATTACGCAAATAAACTTCCTGATGTAGGAAAGCGGGCACGACGCGGGCATAGAAAGACTCCTTAAAATTCAACAGTTCCATTGCTATTATAAAACATTATGAAGTTGAAATCCTGTCAACATGTCAGTCAAATTCAGAAGGTACATTACTGTTTCTTCGGCTGAGATAACTTTTTCTTTCTTACCCATCTACGAAGCGAAGGTTATTTCAACCAAAGCAAAAGATAATGAACCTTCTGATTTCTGTTTTATAAAGCATTGTAATTATTGTTAATATTTAAGGAGTGTTTCCTTTATTCAGGGTACCATTTGCCAAGAGTATTCTTTGGTTGGATGAGGGATACACGACAAGTATAAAGGGAAAGTTGGGAAAAGTGAGTAAGTAAGTAAACTGGAAAATTATTTGTGCCGTTTTGTTGACTTTGTACTTATGAAATTGCACACAAGAGGCTATTGCATGTCTCCATTTACATCATTTATTGAGCGGAGCAGCTCTCTTCTCAGGAAAATTGTCAATTTACCTTGAAGCAAAAGAAGATCGCAATTGGCAATGTAACAATGAGTAAAACGATTGAGCCCAGGGTTGCAAGGATTTCAATCAGACCAGACCCCTCTGGTTCAGCTGTAAAAAAGACAATTAGAAAAAAATGCAGATTAGTCGTTGTCGAGAATGAGCATATAGGGTGGAAAAAATAATAATTATATCGAAATAGCAATTTAGTATTATCTTAATTGCGTATTATTTATGTCCATACGGACGAAATAGAAAGTACAATACCAGTTTTTTTTAGTTTTGTGAGTGTTAATTAACGTCACTTTTGCAGTTAAATATTAATAATATTATTGAGCTGTCATTATAAATTATCCGTTAATGATTACATAACGCTCTTATACAATTGTTGTTATTTTTTGTATTGCAAAAAACAATAGCAGGCGAAATATGCATATTTACCAATCTTTTTTTGTGCTTAGCCATGCAAAAATATCATTCCCTTTGTATTTTAAAAGTCTGTTTTTTTAAAATGAGATTATATAGTTGAGACAATAGCACACAGTATCCCATAAACCCGAAAGCCGAAACACCGGAAATTGATTTTTTTTTCTTTACAAAGTACAGCTGGAACCCTGTACGCATGTTAATCTGATAAGAATATAGAAAATGAAGAAAACC
>JAQGAH010001476.1:0-13990 GCA_034696885.1 Lepidocyrtus paradoxus
GACTAAAGTTTTTAATTTTTATCGATTTCGACCTCTAAAGAACTCACCTTTCATGTTTTAAAACGTGCCCTTTGTCACCAGTGAATAACAGTAATTGTTTAATTTCGTAAGATTGAACAACTTACCTGATCTTATCACTCCAGTTCCCCATAGGATTGGATGCATTTTCAGCTTTGATTACGTACATATTATGGATGTCACTCTCATTTCTCATGGTGAAATAAATGTAGAGCTCCCCATCGACAACGTGCATCTCACTTGCCCAAAGGTCACGCGGTGTGGCGGTCTTATGTGCCACCTTTTTCTCTGCATTACGGAAGCTGGTTAAAATGGGACTTTTGAATATGGTTAATTCGGTTTCAGAGTTTTCCGAAAGGGTTAAATAATAATGAATCCCCTAAATGCAGGATACAGGGATCGGCTGAATTTCTGTCTAAAATTGGGTTTGTGAAATTTAGTCGCTGTGAACTTGCCATGCTAATTAGCATGGAAGAAAGAATAAACCTAGCCACTAAAATAGACTTCATTTTAAGTTTTTGTTGAAGTCTTTCGTTTTTTAATCCAAAATTGAAATCAATATTCAAACAAATAGTTCTTCTATCCTTTTGGTTGTATTGTGATAAAGTATTTTCCAAATTTGACAGGCTTTATAGTCTGCACATTACCCTCGTGATAGCAATACGGTTTCGCTATTTATGGTATCCAGCTAGTAGTTCAATATTCCACTTCAAGTGACAATGAGCCAGTCAGATATCTTCCAAATTTCCAAAGTACACTTATCTTGCTTCATCAAATTGACTTGACATGCTGTAGGAAAGAACTCATGCTTGATTAAATCAAAAATGATTGACAGCGTAACTTATTGGAGACTGCAAATTGGGTGATTGATCGTTTAATTAAAACATTACATCGTATGAAATGCGTATTGCGTTTTATGATTGATGCAGACTTCCAAACACTGTTTGTATTTTGCATAAATGATAAAAGATGCATTATCTACTTCTGGGCAGTAAAATAATTGTGCATCGTTTTCTACTACAAAAGTAAATGCATAAATAATTGTTTTAAAACTCGTAAGGGATCATTTGCCATTCAGCCAATTAAATATCTTCGAATGTACCAATATGTTCCAAAGTATCAATGGAGGGTCAAGAATAAATTCGAGTGACAAATGAACACAGGCACGAGCGTATTGTTGTTTTTGATGACGATATTAAGTCTAAATCTGAGTTACACGGATAACATACCTATGTGAAGTGACACTGACAAAATAACATGTCAAAATAAGCTTTATACCACGCACCAAGCTTGTGCCTTCTGTACAAAGTATACAGTAAATACTCAAGAGGAATATTTTTAATGACAAAGAATGGCTAAAGCATTTTAACGATAAAAATTATGGATGGAAAGTGCAATGCAATATAGCATATTTTAAGTGTCATTATCTAATTCCTTGTCAAATTTAGTCCTTGTGATCTTGTAGAGCTTATTATTATGCAGAGCAGCGAACCAATAACAATTCTAAACGTATTCATTATCAATTATTGGTATTAAGGAAAGTTGTTATGAAGGGATAGAAGTATATTTAGAACTGGAACAGCAATCTGATTGAGAATGAGTGCACAAGAGTTTTGTAATGCAAGTGAAAGCCTAATTTTAGTTTAATTGTTCTATATGGTCGTGCAAACAGTAAACATCATGGCCTCAAAGCAACATATTCAGTTCAAACAGCAACAGGCTCAGTTCATATTAATGACATGATAATCCAATGTCAATCCGTTTTACTTGACTTCACTTCTGCATTTGGCGATAAACAGTCTCATTCTTATACGCGTTCTGCCATGAACTGTCATCTATCATTGTATAAGTAAATACTCATTGTCATTACGTAATCTTGATCTTCAGTACTTATTCCATCAAAAATCAGACCTTTCACCTTCAATACTTACGCAAATATATACTGCATAATATTAAGACAAGTTGATTTTTAATTCAATAATGGAACCTGGTACAGTTCCTATAACTGTAGTTTTGTAACTGTCATTTCAATTAAAGTAAGAAGAAAATGTGAAGTAAATAATAAAAATGATTACTTTCTATCCAATGCTATTTTTATTCTTTTCGCCTGTTCACTCTTTACTACATTTTTACTACGCTCTATACAGAAGTCTGGCCACTTGGCACCGGCTGGGGATGGTTGTATCCATGTGGTCTAGGGAAATTTGGAGATCCATCCTCGTTCCAGTCAATTTTTTCGACCCTCGCAATTCGGTATCCATCAATATGAGTTGTATTACTTGTGCCATGATAAACCATCCATGTTTCCGTCAAATCTGGGTTAATATAATAATTAAATCGTTACTTATAGTAAGTAGCTTTTGATATAATTTACAATAGTGTATTTGCTTTTCTCTTACCAGGAGAAGTCGTAAATGCGGCATGGCCAGTGGTATACACATCTTCCTCGTCATTCCTTGAAAATACTGGTCCAGGAGCAGATTCCCAGTTGCTCACATTCATCGGATCTTTACTAGCCTCTATACTCATTTGACTAAGAACATAATTTGGACCCCAAGTGGAACTAGCAGAGAAGATCATGTAGGACACGTTCTTGTTGTAAATGAAATAGGGTCCTTCGTTAACACAGCCATCGTGACATTCCCATTCTTGTGTTGGTTCTCTTAAAAGAATTTTCGGGTTGCCAACGCTCGTAGCGCTGTTCATTGGTGCAATGTAAATTTTTAGAGGTCCGGTTGCCCAACTTGCCCAGAGAAAATACTTCCTGTTGTTGTGATTCATGACAGTTCCATCAATAGCAACGACATCCCAGTCGGTTAATAACCTAATTTTCAATATCAATTTCAGGTCACGTTCACTTTCTATCGTCCTTTCACTTACATCATTAATTATGTACGTGTGTATTGCATTCTACGTAGATTGTTCTTTTTGTCGGATTAAATATCTGTAACTTACTTAGTTGCATTACTCCAGTTTCCCATAGGATTGGATGCATTTTCAGCTTTGATTACGTACATTCTATGGTCGGTAGTCGTATTTCTCATGGTGAAATAAATGTAGAGCTCCCCATCTACAATGTGCATTTCACTTGCCCACAGGTCGCTATAACCTGGTGGGGTCCTATATGCCACCTTTTTCTCTGCATTGCGAAAGCTAGTTAATATCGGACTTTTAAATATGGTCAACTCAGTTTCCGTGTTTTCTGACAGGGTTAAATAATAGGAATCCCCTAAATGTAGGATACAGGGATCGGCTGAATTTCTGTCTAAAATTGGATTTGTGAAATTCAGTCGCTGTGAGCTTGCCATGCTTATTAGGATGCTGAACAGCAAACCAATAAAAACTGCGTATGTATTCATGATTGATATGAAGAAAGTCGAATAGGAAGGGATATATCTGTGAGAGGAACCGGATTGAGAATGGGCACAAATGTATTTTATAATTCCAATAAAAGGCTTATTTGAGTAAATTGCTTTGCATTCTTGAAAACAATGAGTAGCATAACCTTGGGACAGACATTCTGTTGGTGTGGCTCAATTTATGTTATCGTATGACATGTTAATCCTCTGGTCCTGTCAATCTCTCCTTACTTCACGCCTGATTTTTGCGACAAAACTCGTCATTACATATTCTGTCATTAAATATCACATTAAATACGCTCGCATTAGTAATCCGAATCCAAATATGCATTTCTCGGTAAGTCATCATATAATCCACAAGGTATTTGGATATGTGTGTAGTGTATATTTCATCTAATGATGAGACAATGACATGTTTTAGTTGATTAATCAAATTCATACTCATCTTGGTGTAGCCCTGTATAACTTTCAGTTTGAATTTGTTTCGAGCAGACTTTAGTTTTTAGCCCCACTAAATATGAATTAAATATTCAAAATCATTTACTTTCCACCTTCAAGCTAATTTTTATTTTTCGGCATGTGTATTATGTATTTGTACTATGTTCTTTATACAGAAGTTTGTCCACTTGGCACCGGCTGGGAGTGATTGTATCCATGTGGTCTTGGGAATTTTGGACTGCCATTCTCATTCCAGTCAATTTTTTCGATTCTTGCAACACGGTTTCCGTCAATGCGAGTTGTCGAGTTGGAGGCATGGTACACCATCCATGTTTCCGTCCGATCTGCATGAATCCATATAATTAAAAGTTATTGTTATTATGTAGAATCTAACAATGAACTATAATTTAAAAGTTGACATAATTGAATTTGCAATTTGCTTTTCCCTTACCTGGAGAAGTTGTGAAGGCTGCATGGCCAGTAGTATAAACATCTTCTTCATCATACCTTGAAAATACTGGTCCTGGAGCAGATATCCAGTTGCTCACATTCATCGGATCCTTACTAGCCTCAATACTCATGTAAGTTAGAGAATAACCAGGATCCCAAGTGTGACTCCCAGAGAAGATCATGTAGGACACGTTCTTGTTGTAAATGAAAAAGGGTCCTTCGTTAACACAGCCATCGTGGCATTCCCACTCTTGTGTGGGCTCTCTTAAAAGAATTTTGGGGCTGGCAACGCTCGTAGCTGTAGCGTTGACCATTTGGGTAATGTAAATGCTCAGACGTCCAGAAACCCCACTGGCCCAGACAAAATATTTCCTGTTGTTGTGGTTCATGATAGTTCCGTCGATAGCCCCGAAATCCCATTCAGGTAATAACCTAGTTTTCAATATCGATTTCATGTAACGTTCATCCCTACAGTACTTTCACTTCGTCCTGATTAATTATTTATTTATGAACTCGACATACATACATCGACTCCCTTTGGTAGGATTGAACAACTTACTTGATCTCATCACTCCAGTTCCCCATAGGATTGGATGCATTTTCAGCTTTGATTACGTACATTCTATGGTCGTTAGTAGTATTTCTCATGGTGAAGTAAATGTACAGCTCTCCATCTACAACGTGCATCTCACTCGCCCACAGGTCGCTATGACCTGGAGGGGTTCTAACTGCCACCTTTTTCTCTGCATTGCGGAAGCTGGTTAAAACCGGACTTTTAAATATGGTTAGCTCGGTTTCCGTATTTTCCGACAGGGTTAAATAATAGGAATCTCCTAAATGTAGGATACAGGGATCAGCCGAATTTCTGTCGAAAATTGGGTTTGTGAAATTCAGTCGTTGTGAACTTGCCATGCTTATGAGCATGGAAGAAAGAAGAAAACTAGTCAGTAAAATAGGCTTCATTGTAATTTGTTGCAAAAGCTTTTCTGTCTCAAATTGAATTCAGAATCTAACAAGAGTATTTGTAGTTAATCACTCTGCCCTTGCTTTAACTGTACTATGTTGAATTACATAATTTTGTAGATTTGTTTTTTACTTACTATACCCTTTGTGATTGCATTATGCATTATTATAATTTTGGTATTTATGTGTTATCAAGTGGTAGTTGAATATCTCATTTCAGGTGACAAGAGCGTGTCAGATATCCTCAAAATTTTCAAAGTGCACTTATCAATATTCATCAAATTAACTTGACTGTGTTATTGCAAAGAAATTATGCGTGATTGATTACATTAAAATGACTGACAAAGTATATTGATGAATTCATATCGGGTGACCATGATTTACTGTAAAATATAAATTAGGTAAAACCGCAAAATAATGTATGAAATTCATATTCCGTTTTATGATTAATGCCGACGGCCAAATTTTCTTCAAAAAGAACTTAAACTGTATTAGCTAGTGTTTGTGGAAAATTAATTTAATTTTTCATGAGCGCTAGCTGCCTAATTTTTACTTTGAACAAATGTAGGGGCCCATTAAACTAAAAATTAAAAATATCTTCTAGTGCATTTACCCCTACTTCAAAGTATTTATAGAGGACCAAGAATAAATTCAGGTGACGAATGAACACAGGCACGAGAATATTGAGTGACATTTGACAGATAATGTGACAACAGATAGCTGATTCTGAGTGTTTGTCATTCCAAATGTGAAGTGGAACTGACAAAACATGATATAAAATATCCTTTTGTACCACGTACGAAACTTTTGTTATCTTGATAGGTCTCATGAAGAAAAAATAATTACAATAATTGTAATTATTTTTTTTCTTAATGCATTAATTCTTACTATTATACCTTGTAATAATCTGTTTATAACGCAAAGCAATTATTTAATGGGAAAGAATATGACTAACTTTTGACATTAATGTTTTTAAAGGATCGTATCCTACAAACTATATAGCATGCAGCAATACTTGATGTCCTTTTCCTACGCGTCTTTATGAAGCCGTTGGACTTTACCCGGAAAGCGTAAAGACAACAGCTCAATTACTTTTACAGCATTTGCCCAATAACAGGTACTGAAACCAAGTAAGCTTACGAATATTTAATATTTTTTAATAAAAAGTTAAGTAAAAAATATCTTCCCAGACCGTTACGTTCTCCTACTAAAAACCAAGAAAAATTCCTTGGCATCGCAAAGAGCATCGACATATCGTTAAGCTAACACACCAAAAGCTGGGAAGCCCCCAAATATAGCACGAACCATGAACTACTTATCATAAACCTCATGATAGGAAAAAAGGCAATCTACGCATCTCATCCCGAAATTTTTTTCCTCTCAAACTCCAGCATAACCATTTGCATAATGTATGTGAACAAGATGAAAATGTCAAATTTTAGATAACATGTTGCTACTTTTTTGAATATAAAATATGGAAAGCCTCAGGAACTACATTTGGGAATGGTGAGCATCCACACACAAAAGAAAAATAACAAAGACAATATCCGATATTCTCAGTACTTCATTCCACTCAACTCTCCTACATCTCTTCTTCACCACTTCACGATCTCGCCGTAAGGTTATAGTTTTAGTGAATAGCCTGTTTTTTTTTGTTCTCTACGTTGCATGTTCATGCGTGATGCGTGGCTTCATGCAGTACCTTCTCTTTATTCCCATCCAATTCACCCTTACCTAAAAAAAATCTCTTCCATCCTTGCATTCGTAATCAGAAATTTGAGCAGCCAGAACATCAGAATACGGACAAAGCTTCTCACAGACAGAAAATATAGGGAACCAGGAACAGTCTGAGTCTACCAGAAGAACCAGTCAAGCCAGTAAAGATCGCGGCATCACCACAAGATAGCATGTCAAATACATTCTGATTTTACACATAGTAAAAAAGGAGCACCCTGTCTTGGTTGGGTACAACAAGCGAGTGGGTTCTTAAGGGGAAGTGTTTGCTTCAGGCAACTTCTTACACAATCTTTTATATTGCATAAGCATCAAAATAAGAAGCGGCAGGGAAAAACCAGATGACCAATTTTAGTTTTATTGAGAGAATAGAACCCTTTCTTATCACTGTAGTTCCTTCGTAGATCCCTTTTTCTCCTCCCCTTTTCAACCAGTGAAAGTTGTCGTATTAGAGTCATACAGTCAAACAGTTTGGATTTGTTCAATTCTTCATAGTTCTCCGTATGTACGTCAGTGACAAGCTTTGGCAAAGCAGTTTTTAGATTGTAATGCGTGGATGTGCAAGAGCATTTTAGTAATTACATAGGCCATTTGCATTTTGACACTTTTCTCATCTCTACTCATGTAGTGCTCATTTGCCCATATCAGTACGATATAAATTGTCCTCACTTCATCATATTAGTCATCACTAGATCTGATAACGAGTCATGTTCATGTTGGTAATAAAGCTTCAAGATCCTTTCATTGCAACAGTTAGAGTTGGCAGACATATCTAATGCCAAATAAGTAGACAGCCTTGCATTGGTGGTAAGTATGATTTCAAGTACAATGAGGTGAATGATAACAAGAGTGCCTACGAGTAAATGGGCAATTGATATTGTTGTCACTGTCAGTACTAGTGACAGTTTACTTCGTATAATAATATGCGTGTGGTTTATCGGAATCCAAATGCAAAATACTTAACTATCCAGAGTACCGAGAAGAGTGTAAGTGAAATGGAGTGTTTGCTAATTTACTTGGAACAATACATGTGTGTTCTTGGCTATACCATAAATGAACCGTATGAAGTTTAATTTTAGTCACAGTCACGGGACAATTTTGCTGCACCTTAAAAATTCCATTCTCAACAGATGTGTACAGCAGCTGCAGCTAACTAAACCTACATAAACAATTTGTAAGTGTGTGTATTTACTTAATACGATGAGAACCTAAACTGTAAACTGTGAAGTATTTATATAATTTTCATGATAAAAGAAAACAGCAACAGATACAGTGGACGGACGGCCACTCACCGTTCTACAGTTCTAGGCTATTACAAAAATATAGCTAGGCGCGTCGGTGCATAAAGTTTCCATCGTGCTGCATTGACTTTCCCTTCTCGTGCTTGCCAAGCATAAGTAATTGTTATAAGTAGATAACGCTGGAGCTTATTGCTGCTCTACCAGCCAGTCATAAAATCTGTGAATTTCGGGAAAATACGCGAGAAAAAGGGAAACCGACCTATTTCTTCTGCCCTAAAAAGTTAGCTTGACTTTTTTTGTTGACTGTCCATTCATCATGGCTTCTCCGGAGGTAAGAGAATTCTGTTTTTAAATAAATAGTCTACTTTTATTTGGCTGCAGGTTTTTTGCTATATAGCTATTGCTTAAATTAATTAATTAAATGCTCAAATGCTAATTCAAAGCTGACCATAAAATTTAGTAATTAATATCTAATTAGCAGTAAGAAATAATTGTAAAGTATATCAATATGACAAGGTAATGAATTAATTTAGTTACAAAGTATTAATAGATATTTATGAATTCATAGTTTTATTTCATTCAGTTGAATGTGTCCACTTTATTTAATTGATATTTGTATTAATCTAACTTAATTTGCTTCGCAATCTCTGAGTATGGAATGGGTTTCGCTGGATTATCCACCAACTCGTTTAACTCCTTCACACACCAAGTCACATCAATCCATTTACCATATTTATTCGCACATTTTTTCCACACTGAAACAACTGCGAATCCTGCTTTTTTATGGAATTCAATGCTCCCAGTGTTGTCCCCCGAAATCTTTGCCAAGGCATGAACATACCCTTGTGATTTCAAGATTTCGCAAAGCTTTTTGTACAACAAGGAGCCCACCCCTTGACCTCTGAAATTACTGGCCGCATAAATTCCAGTTTCTACAATCCATTGGTATCCCTCCCTTACTTGGTGTTTGGAACCATAAGCATAGCCAGCGACTGAGCCATCCTGTGCTTCACAAATAATCCATGGAAAGTTGGGTAAAGTAGTTTGAATTCTTCGCTGCATCTCTGCCACAGTTGGTGCTTCCCATTCTAAAGACGTTAAGGAATCTGTAACAAATGGTCGGTATATTTCCAAAATAGCCGCTGCGTCCGATATGGTCGCTTCCCTCAGTCTGTAGCTCTTTCTCATAGCCATTTCGAAAAGGATGTTTTTGGGAAAGATGACAAGGACAATTTGGGCCTATTTCCGTTACAATTAAAGATTTGATTAAATATATTGCTCGTCTATTTGTAATTATCACATAATTTTTGAATCGGTGGAAAGCTCAATTGGTTACCTTCTTAACAATTAAAGTTATTTTGCCACTGACTTAAGCTACTCATTAGCAGCCAATATTTGTATGAGTATATAGCTCAAAGGCATATTAATAAAACTGCAGCAAAAATGCTGTTAGTTATCTCAGATGTATAATAGATTATCTAAATACGTAGGTAAGATACAGGCATATAGATCCAGGCGAGGTCGATACCTATCTCCAAAAGGCATTTAGTCAACACTCATTTCCATTGAATTACCATAACTAAATGAGCGGATACGTCGGCATAGCATGATGATGAATTACAAACTGGAGTGATATTAATGAAGCATTGAATCAAATTAAAACAGTAAACAGCTTGCAGCAATGTTGTAATAAAGTAGAGAATGGTCATAACCAGATTTAATTAGTCCATCCCACTGCCACCCAAACTAAGGTGGAGCCCAGCCCTTTTCTTGTTTTTTATTTGCATTCCTTCTACCAACTCTCCAGAGAGCTAAGAAATGACAGGAGTAAAATATCAAAGTGGTTGGGAGTTGATTAATATAAATTTGAGAGTCTCAAATTGAGACAGCAGACACCAGGAGGACAGAAGGACCACCTCATCTACTTACCTGGCCAAAAGCCCCGGGCCCAGAGTATGATGTTTTGAGAAACACACTGACTTGTAGGATGCAGAGCCTTGTGCGCTTGTTGCCTGTTATATAATCCAAAAGGCAAAGGAGTGAATGTTGAGAAATCTTGTCAGTTGGATCTCATGGGCTTCCTTTTCTGAAAATTTATTCATTATTATGCAATCCCACTACTTACTTAGTATAATCTGTTGTCTGATGATGAATGGTGATTATTAAAATTCTGTTATGCAACCAGAGCTGAAAGTTTCCATCAAGAATGAAAGGTATTCAGCCCATAAAAAATGGAGGAGCTTAAATAAATCATCATCATAACAAAATATTATGGAGATATTGTTTGAGCCGTCTTTCTATGATGATGCTCCAGTGCATATAGATAAAACGTGTTTGACACAACTGCATATTTTTTATACTTTTCGTATGAATAAGTATGGTGATGATGATGACTACTAATGGATAGAATCGTTTTAGACAGATGCCACATTTTAATACCATACATAAGTGCCATTTTAAAAGTTCATTTAACTTCTTCCTTCTCTCTCCAGCATACATACTCTGATAAGAAACATTTTCCAAGGATTGAATTCAAATATTATGCAAGTGCAAGACATTGCGTGCCAATTACATTACACAATATGTTTGCGCCTTGATATTGTGTTGTAATAAACGAATAATGTTGAATATAAGAAGTTTACTGTGTTTGTACTAATATTACGAGAGGAACAATTGAGACAAAAAATTGGATGTTTGGCTAGTTTCATGAAAGCAATTATTTTTTTCCTTGAGTCTCATGGTCATGATCAGGAATGCATGATTTATTCATCGTTTCGTCAAGTTACATAAACTCGACACATCGTAGCACACGTTCAATACTTTTGATCAAGAAATTGCTCATTTTTAGAAGAGGTGATAAATGATAATTTATGGTTCTAGCACGCTCGCCCGCGATTTACATTAAGCCATTGTAGTACCTCGTACCGATTATGTTATGCTAAGTTATTCCCAAAGAAATAGTATCTTTTAGAAGAGCCTGCTCATTGCTCATCAGCAGGGCATTGAGCGCATGTTATATAAGTCGATTCCATTGTTTGGATGATGCTAATGTAGATAGTAGGTAAGAATAAGAATTTCATCTTGGTACTGAGAAGATTCAAGTAGATCGAAACGCGTCTCCCAATTTTCATTCTCATTTCACACTGCGACGATCAACAACAACGTGACTTTTTATTGTCACCTGAGTCTAGTTGTCCTCTAATTATGGCTAGAATTTTTGGTTAAGTTGCAGTGTGACAAAGTATGCACATATCTATGCCTGTTGCCAAAAGGACATATATATGCCACAATGCAATCGAGAAGGTCTTAACAAAAACTTGCAGGGGAAGCTCTACCGCCAAGTCTAAAGGTTATGTTTTAATGTCTGCATACAAATTACAAAGAAATTAAAGAGAAGCTGGTGAAAGAACGATAACGAGTCTAAAGCGTGAACGTGAGTCAAAATGTTAATTTTATTAATAGCTTTCTAAAGGTTACTGACTATCGACTGTTTAAAATACCTAAATAGCAGTCACATGTTTGGGCAGTAAATTTTCCAGGTGCGTGGGCTATATAAATGTATCATCTTGAATGAAGCTAGCAAACCATCATATTTCATCACTGGTTTCATTTAGCTTCTAAATATATTCAGAGATGCTATGAAATTCTCACAAGAAGATGTCTATAAATTCAGCTTGGAACTAGAAAGCAAAATAAATTATTAATAGCGAGGTTCAAAGTAATAATGATAATGCATTCCTAAAACTGGCTTGGAGGGGATTTTTTGTAATGTCAAACTACTGTCATTTTACTGTCGCTTTGGAATATTGAGTAATCCTTTGCTCTATAAATCTTGTTTACGGAGATTGAAAATCCTTATGCCTTTCTTTTATCTACACTGAATTCTTCGAATTTTATCTCCGCAACAGAAGGACTTGAAGGGATTTCCATAACTTTAGTTTATTTTCAAACATTTGATAGCGAAAAAGAATCACATCCCACATCCCTCTAGACCAGAGTCAGTAGAATCTCTAGCTTAGATAAACTTTTCAACTTTGTAAGTTTTTATAAAAATGAAAAAAAAATATTCCAAAAAGTCAAGGCGTAAGGTGAAAAGAGTGGCAATGGAGAACCGAATGTTGAAGCGGTATTTTGGAATACGAAAAAATGAAAGTGAGATTGTGTTGTTTTTATCAGCAAATATACGATTTTTCGTTTTATGGGAAGACATCTGTGCTATATGCAATTTTACCCATTCAAAAGGTGTCTGCATTTCACTTTCTCCTCCAAAGACAAACGACAACAAGCCGTGCATATGAATGCCTCATTAATACGAAAACAGGGAATTTCCCGTTTCCATTTTTCTGCTCATGTTGGAAAGAAGGAAACTAAGTAGCTAGAAGCAGAAGAAAAGAAGTTTTAAGAATTTGGCTTAACACTTGCTTAACAGAAATTTATTTCCGACAACTTTTGCAATTTCGTTGAGTAAATGGCGTCCTATTAAAATCGTAAAGTAGTAATTGCTTCATCAGTTTTGGCAATTACTTCTACATAGTCCATTCTTTTAAATAATGAAATTGATTTGAAAGGAAAATTTGTCATACTTAAAGAGAAAACTTAAACAGCCAATTCTCATAGTGCCCCATAACCAAATTAGGTTTCCTTACAACATTGTATTTACTTGAACCATTCAGTCCAGCTATCTTGCTATTTTATGAACGAACTAGCTACTTTCACACATTCAATCTTAGCATTTGTATTACAGCTCAAAAATTAAACTATAAAAGCTGATAAGTTTAAAAAAAATAAAATTTACTTTAGTATTCGTAACGGTTTTTCCTACTGCTAGATCACTTTGTATAGTAGCATAATGTTGGAAAATAGTTGCTGCGTAATGCAACGAAGTTTGCTGAGAAACAGGCTACTTTCTACTAACATAATGCTTAATTTTATGCTTTTGGCTGATGTTGCTGTTGGAAAGCATTTTAATACGTCCACTTTCAGATTTCAATGGGTTTTATTGTCACATAGTGCTAAGAAATGTATTGCAATTATGAAATCCTATGTACCTAGTAAACAGAAGCAGAAGCCTTTTTGTGCTGAAACATTACAACGTCAAACTACGAAGCCATTGAAACACAAAATTTATGATTGGGGGTTTGTAGCTCTGTAGGTATTCCAATCACCCTTTATGAAGTGTAGCGTGAAGAAAAAGGTGGCTTGATCGTACAATCCCCAAGCATCCCTTCACCAAATCTTTCAATATATCTGGATGTTAACTGTCGTTTGTAACTCTGAAATAAACAATTATAAGTTATTGAAGGGATTCACTCACACAATTTGTTTTTGCAATTTTAATCGCTACATGTTATGTACATGTATGTATCATATGTACGAGACTTAATTTAAGTATTCATCTATCGAAACCGGATGAGGGGAAAAATTCTAACATTTGCAACTAGCTGTAACTGTTATATAGAACGGCAGTAGCTACTAACATCTAAAGATTGGAATCGCATTGAAGATCTATGATGAGACAAAGACCAGTTTTGCATTTTATTTCTGGTAATAATATTAAAAATGCTGTACCGCAAAGTTTTAATTTGCATAATGCTGTACCGAAAATATGAATATAAGTACAACATATAACGTAACAACGAACATCCTTATTCCTTACCTTTCCACTTCCGTTTGTTCACATCTCAATCACTTTCAGTCATCTTTTACGGTTGTTATTAACGCAGCATAAATGCTGTGTTTATAGGATTCCTCTACTCCTCACTGGGAGAATGTCCGTGCGTCCGTCCG